>JAULAV010005570.1:0-35705 GCA_030789695.1 Scilla litardierei
GCGGTATTTTAAAAAAAATCCTAAGGTCAATTAAAGATGGAGATTGTCCTCAATATCGAAAGGGGTACAAGTTTATTCAAGAGCAAGCATCCTAAAAAGCATATAAAGATCTATGATAATAGAAAGAACACACCATGGTCAAATGGCGGATCACTAATCTTTAATGGTGGAGGAAGTTGTTTTATTTGCTCCTGGCGCTCCTCGGTGAGTATTCTTCCTCAACTCGCTTCCTTATGGCCAAGCATCGACACAACCTAGCATATCTCCTACATGTGTGTATGTTTTTCCTACAAGAGATACGTTGTGTCAAATAAAGATGGACGAAATTGATTATCCATGAAAGCTTGCCATAATGGGTCGTCATAAACGATAAAAGATTTTAAAGCTAATTGACGACCATCTGAATCTAAAAGATTTGGAGTTAAAAATTTGAGATTGTGAACTAGAGTGTATATGTTCATGAGAAATTCCCTAAAAAGGATCGCTATTCTTGATTTGATACCCGGCTTCAAGAGGACGTAGAGGTGGCTGCAGAAATCGGTCTGGAGGGCAAGACAACTCAGGCTCAGTGTAGGTCATCTCATAGTCACCTTCGTTCGCTCCACCCTCTTCATCAGTAATCGTAGGTTCTGCAGGCCTCTTGAAACTTTGTGATTCTTCCTGAAGGTCTTCATGGATGATGGTTTGGTGCATCCTGAGGTGGAAGAAATAATGGCTGCTGAAACGAATCTATGGGGATGTATGGCTCGGGCTCCAATGTAGTCTGTAAGCTCTCCCCCTTACTCATATCTTCCTCTTCATAGCAGTGATAACCTGTAGCAGTCCATCCGATGTACTCGTACTCCTCAGGTGGGGAAGATGAATCTGAAGGAAGACATGGTTCAGGTTCAATGATTTTACTCTCGCCATCACTTGTCTCCACCCTATCTTCATCATCGTCAAAATGGAAATGCATCGTGTCACCCTTATTATCCACCTGCACCCCATCACGCATATCCTCATGCTCACCTAAGTAGTTCTGATGCTCCATCTCTTATGTTTTCTCTTGGCACTCCATAGGATCGCATCGGTAATAACTCCAAGGTAACTCCTCAGGCTGTCCCTGGAACTGCTGAAATGTGTCTGCGAAAGGAATGCTCTCGCCATCTTCTTCATATCTAGGTGATTGATCCTCAGATGGCGTAGTTCCCTCACGTAGTGCAAGGTCCTGTAAGTACCACCATGCATCCTCTGTCGTATATGAAAAGAATTCTCCATTACAGCTCATCTGAACGAAATTCCGCGTATGAGGCAGTAATCATGTGTAGAAGATCTGCAGGAGATGATCATCATGGAGGCTATGGTGTGGGCACATAAGCATTAACTCTTTGAACCTCTTCAAAGCCTGATGGTAGGCCTCCCCATCAGCTTGGATAAAGTTCACAAGCTGTTGTTTTGTAGCTTGTTGCCTCTGTGCTTGCCACACGAAAGGAGGCAAGAATCTCTTAAGGAAGTCAGCCTGAAATGATACCCAAATAAATAATGAGTCATGAGGCAAAGTATTAAACCAAGATATAACATTGTCTCTTAAAGAATACGGGAAATATTTAATACATAGTCTTTCAATGTGCTCAAGCTTTTTCACATGAAACAATTGGTGGCATACTTTTTCAAACTCTTGCACGTGTAGATATAGATTCTCCTCTTCCGTACCATGGAAGACTGGTAGGATTCGGGTCAACTCAGAAATAAAGTTTAAAGAGTATGCATCACCATCCATATATATATTTTTGATTTTTTTCAAAGAAAACAAAGATAATAAAAAATATTCTAAACTATAAGGTGGAAGGATCTCATCGAATATTGCTCTAAATAAACTGAAATTGTAGCTTACAAGTACCATTATTATGGGTGGCAATTCGGGCCGGCCCGGTCTTATCGGTCCGTGCCGGCCCTGTCCGGTTTTCTTAAAGGACTGCGCCGGCCCGGCACAATAAGACTTCGGGCCATTCCGGAGAGGCCCAGCCACGGTCCGATAAAAATTCGGGCCGCCCGGCCCGGTCCGATAGGGTTGAATGAATTATGTTGTGTGACAATATTTTATCATATTTTTAAACACAAACTTGTCTCATATGCTTAAAGATGCATCGAAATGGAGCACAAAAGAAGAGAATTAAGCGGGCTGCATAAGGTGATGTGTCCTACATTGTTTTCATTTATTTGGCAAAATGAAGTAACATGTTTGGTGGTTCTTTGTCTCTTCTCAGAAACTGAGATCGACCCCCAAGTTCCGAAGACAGTTGGCGCTGGTGGAAAGTTGTTAAAATTTATGATATTTGGACTTTGATCTGATAAGATTCATGACATTGGACTCAACACCATAAATGAATGCATATTACTGAAATCCGCTTTAGATTAGTGTGTGGTCAAATTGCAGTGTGGCGAATAAATGCTTTTCGTGCCGTGCCGTGCCGTCCATGGGCTAAAAAGCTTGGCCGGGTTCGGCCCGAAAATGAACCGGGCCGGGCCGGCCCGGTCCGATAAGGATTTCGGGCCAAAATTGTTGTCCCAGGCACGGTCTTATCGTGCCGGGCCCATGTCGGGCTATCGTGCCGGACCGAAAATTGCCACCCCTAACCATTATCCCCGGTAACGGCGCCAAAAACTTGACTCGTCTCAAAATGTGTGAGCGCTACTGTCAAGTGTAGGAGATCGAACAAGTAATAATCCTGATGAGTCCAAGTATCGTATCCACGTGACACTGACCAGCAAAACCACGACTTTCAGTTTACAAAGAGTACTAATACGACAAGAAATAACCACCTTTCGAAGGTGAAATAATCATGTAAGGGTTTTTAATACGAAAAAGAAATCCTACGATAACTACGGGGAAGGCGATATTGGGGTATCAATATGGAGAGTATGTGCTGGTCGTGATTTCGTTAGGGTCTATACAATCAATGATTATTAATATCTTTTCTATAACTCAATGTTTCACCCCCGCAAGGGTATGAGAACGTCAGAAAATACAACGATAAACGAACATCGAAAAGTGCCTTAAGTATAGAATAAAATACTAGTTTCATGAGGAAAATAAGCTTATGTGCCCGCAAGGGTCACGGCAATGTCCACAAGGATCACGCCACAAATAAGTCCGCAAAGATCATATTCGATCCAAGCACACCAACAACGATAATACTTGAATAATTCATGTAGAAACTAGCAAAATACGCGATATAACGTGCAAATTAGGGCGAAAAGATATTAAAATCAAAGATTACCAAGATCTAACTATATCACAACCATCACATAAGGGTATTAGCCATGCATGGAGAGAAGAGAATCAATATTCATAGACAAATACATCATCAATACTCAAAATAGGTGCTAAATACGCAGAATACAAGAGTAAAGTTTAGAATTTTATCACCAAATCTCTACAATTGAACCCCCAAACTCCTTCAGATGATAGCTCTGGCCTCTGTCTCCAGCGCCTCCAAATTTCACGCCAAAATACGGCTCCTAGAGCCCCCAAATACGCCAGAATATGCCCAAAAACCCTTAAATACACTTATATAATAGATTGCGGGTGTGGGGTCTTAACGGGTTGAATCTGCATCAAATAAGCCTAAAACACAAATCCAACTGCCGCTTAATCCTCGACCGCACGATCTCGGCGGGATCGTATCTCGGGTTGCCACGTGTCCTCCGGATCATGTTCTTCGCCCGCATCTGCTTATGCATCCGAGCCCAGCTCGGAGTCGACTTCGATCGTTCGATCTGATCGAAACGGCTGTAAAGCAGCCTCGTCGGTCTGCTGCGAATGCCGTAGGATGTCGATCGAGCGGTCCAGGAGCTAACCACGTCGCCCCGCTGCAAATTCGAATCAGCGCGATTTACACCGTTCGATCGAAATCGGGCGGTTATCATATCGCCACGTTGCCCACTTGTTGTGGATCGTTGGAATGAGCGGGAACCGACAGGATACTGCCACATGGTGATACGAGAGCGGGCGGCATATATACGCAGTATTTCAAGCGTATTTCGGCTATATTTCTCCAATTAAACGGTATTCTGCATTCAAAAATTCATAGAAATTAGCACAGACCTAAAACAATACAAATAAATAGTCGTTGGAATCGTGAGATCGAGATCTTCACACGAAAAATACAAAAAGTGCAAAAATACTCAGCATATTGTTGTTTTGAGCATATAGTGAGTGTTTGCTCTAATAATTAAGGGTATTCTAAATACGATTGTATTAGAGACCAAATACGTACCATATATGCACAAAATAGGGCTGAATGAGGTGTTAAATATGCAATATTCAACCCGAATCAAGCTCAGGAGCGACCCTCACGTAGGATCGAGGCTCGATGATCTGCACCACAAGGAAGCGTCCCCAACCCAAATCCCATCCAATGCTTAAGTTAGAATGGAACTAAAGAGAGGAAGGGAGCTTGGATCAGCTGAGATCGACCCACAGAGGTTTGCCTCAGATCTAACGTCACAAGCTCTTTTGTGGTAGAAATATAATTTGGAGTATGAAAAGTCCGAGTATTAGATCTCGTACCTTGAGAGTTGGAACCTCCTGTATTTATAGACGTCCTAGGTCTTTTCAGTGACGTTGGGAGGATAACGGTCACCAATTATGGTGTCATGATCTCCGTCCTTTAATAGGAGTGACTGTAGCCCATGTTCATGCTATTTATGAGCTCACCTTTAATCCCACATTCAATTGGTGGGAGTGCGATGTGCGACTGGTAGGTGGGCTTTGACTGAGCCAGTATCAAGCTTCTCTCGTGGGCTCTGTGGGCTTTAGTCACTCGTCAGACGAATCATCTCGAGTGCCAGCCCGATGACTCAACACCTAGATGGTTGTAACTAGGTGTTGGAAATTCCTAGCGAGGAAATATAGGTGATTGTATTGCAGTTTGCAATAGTGGATTAAATCCCGAGGGAGGTCGGTGACTGTACGTAGGCCAAGGTTGGGCCGAACCAGAATAAAATCACTGTGTTTGCCCTGTGTATTTATTTATTTTTCTCTCTCATTATTATTGTTTGTATTATTTATTTCCGCTGTAACTCATTTTCATCACAAGCGTAATAATATTTGTGTAGATTAAGTACAAATTGAGGTAACCCTCATTTGAGACTTAGGAAACAAAAGAAGGGTTTTCTTTTACGCGAGAATTTTAACACTTTGTATACAACACTATTCAACACCCCCTCTAGTGTTGTCTGCCATCCATAGGGATCCAACAGTTACTACATTGGACCGGCCCACAAAGAGAGAAAGAATGTTTCATCTGAATGAAGAAGCCCGCAAGGAACATAAGGTATGGCTCCAAAGGCCTGAGAAGTCCTCGTGGAAAGCGAACCGCTTACCCAGTCAAAGCCAAGCCATGTTTTGCCCGTTGAGCTTCCGAGCCTCATGTGATTGGTTAATGGTGAGCTTGATATTAAGGGCGCGAGTAAATGGATAGCTATTATGCCCATTTTTCAGGGATAATCATGCCGACATTAAAGCAAAGCCGTTATCTACTAACGGCACAGGGGGAACCCTCACCTATAAATAGTCCTAATGACGATGAGACACGAGGAGCTCCAGAGATACTAAACTCTAAGGTACTCTGACAACTTAGTCTCATACTTCCACTTTATAGTTCTTCTTCCATAGCTCGGCGTGACATTGATTGGACAACCTCCGTTTAGGTCGGACCTAGTTGCTCCGATCTTCCTTTAAGTCTCTGACTGATTTAAGCATATGAGAGGATTTGGGTCGGAACCTAGATCAAACGCCCTTGACGATTTCTCTGTGCCGTAGATAGCTAGAAACAGCTCGGAGTTATGTTGGGCTTCATTTGATAACTCGGGCTTAGCTCTCCTGACCCGGATTCAACCTTCCTTGGGGCCCACTCCTCTGTCGAAGAAGCGCACGTCATCAGGTGTGTCCTCGTCAGCATCACTATATTGTGAGACGAATTTATCCGTCAACAGTATTAAACGATAGATTTGGAGCATTGTTTTTTCATAATGATGTAAAAAAAAGAAGAAATGAGTTAAAGAAAAGAGTTAACCGGTGCACGTAGATAACTGATATCTTGATATCTGAGGAGAAAACATTGAGACACAAGGGTTATTGATTTTTTGATCCGTCGATAAGCTGGTGAAGCACACGCAGGGCTCCCATCCGTCTGGGTTCGAACCCGAGTTGCCTTACAAAGAGGCAAAGGAATATGCAACTAAAGCTGATATGACTATTTTGATCGGGCCCAGAGGAGCCAAGTCAACTACGACCAGTGAACCGGCCTACTATGGCCTTGGGGCCCCTGCCCAAGGATCTTACGGGTGGGCCACGCTTCTCCACCCAAGACGAAGGCCCAAAAGACTGCCCACTTCCATAGTGGAGGAAATCGGGGCCCAAATCGAGGAAGCATTCACCAAATATGGCAACCGCCAAATGCCATCACTCTCACCCATAATGGCCCGACTTAAATGGCCATCACTCCAGTCATCATGGCCCGACTTAATGGCCTTAAACTCGCCAATCATGGCCATGTTCATGACATTCATTCCCTCATCAAATGGGCGCCATTAGTGGGGGTCAACACTTCCCCATTTGCACGTCTCCATGAATGATGGCCATGATGTCATATCATGGCACATTATTGGAGGATTGGCATATATGAAGAGGGAGGCGGCATCATCGCCAGGGACCGGCTCTTCACGATCTACAACGGAGGTATCCCGTACCCCCTCTTACACCTTCTTCCACCTAACATATTTCTCCTCCATAACTCGGCCCGAGGATCGGTGCTTGGTCTCTCCGCGAACCAAGTCCGATCCCACCGAGCATCCATCAGACCAGATCTGACTTTGGCATCGTAGGGGAATTGGTCGGAACCAAGGTCCGACCCCTTGACGAGCTCTCTCATCTATTCAGATCCAGGAGATCCAGCGACGCTGAGGCTACCCATCAGCGTCATCCCAACTGGAGCCGAGCGCCCTTGTGCTCGAGTTCGCTCATCTCCACCACCAGGAGGTCGTCGCTCCACCGAGGCTACCCTTTGGCGAGCCGACACGAGGATCCGCGCATCCCTCACCGATCGACTCTGCCTCCAACCGATCCCGGAGGTTGTCGTCCCACCGAGGCTACCCCTCGGTGCGCCGAAGAACGGAACCGTACCTTCCTGCCCAAGCGAACACGCCGTCGACCAACCCCAAGGGTCATCTCTGTCTCACGTGACAGCAACGACAACCCGGAGGTCCCGCGTGTCCCCTTTGACCGCGTTGACCCTGTACCCTCCGGTCAACAATTATGTGGTGAGAAAACACCCGTAAACATCTGGCGCCGTCTGTGGGAACCGATTAACACCCATGTCATCAACCACATTGGTAAAGATTCATTCTACAAATCAAAAGCTGGAAAGGCCCACTGCCGAAGAGTCGATAACATCACTTCGCTCTGAGGGATTCCATACAACGCCAACATCTGAGGGTCCAACTTCAACCTCAAAAAAGACCTCATTGGTTAACTGCACATCCTTATTAATTTGTTCAGAATTGCCAACAATTTCATCCATTCTAGTGTGCGAATGAGGATCTACGTCCATGTCCCTGGCCATTAGTATTTTGGCTCCTAATTATGAATGTAGATGAGGGCAGAGCCATCCCAAGTCCGCCATTCAACATTGCCAATGCACCCACGGGTTCAAGCGAGTAATCAACAGAATCCCCTGGATCGCCACCGCCCTCGGTGTTGGAGAGGTTGGCCGAAGCATCACAGGAGGGTTTAGCGGCAGTTGCTTGCGCCCGTTGCTGGACGACCTGGACCTCACCAATAAGTGACGGAACGCTGTTATACATCCCCGGTCGGGGAGCCGCGACAACCTCGGTTTTCGACGTCAAGGGGGAGCTCAACCTCCAGAGGTCGTCATTTACGGCATCGAAACGGCATCAATTATTATAGAATTACTCGAGCCAAAAGCCGTCAATTACTCTGCATCAATTACGACATCAATGCGGCGTCAATTGGGCGTCACGAACCAGCAGTCCAAGTAATTAATGGGGGGAACTCCCAGCAGGTCAATTACTCCGGGGGAGTTGCCACATCAATGGGGGAGTTGTCGAATGATCGATATGACGGCATCGTTGATGACGGCATCGTTCGGTGATGGTCGGAGAACCTTAAGGTCGATAGCCCAGTGACTCCAAGCTGAGCTGCCGACTGCACCCCGTGCTGAGTGCAGCAGAACCAGTCAACTATGACATGATGAGCTCAAGACTCATCAAGAATTCTCTCAATGTCAACCCGAGACCCTTATCACCAGACCAAGATTAGAGCATGCCGCATTGAAGGATGCTAAAACGCACGAATCCTTCTCTCAACCTCACTTAATATATAATTGCACCTGTTTCATCCCTATTGTAATTCTCGCAGAGAAAGATGCTGATGGTGCAGCGGCGGGCCAATTTTGCGGAGTTGCCATAGGCGCTGGTGGTGGGTTGAAGCCCGGTCGACAACACGACGGGGAGTTTTGATCGGGTCGTTTCCTACCTCACCGCCCCCCTCTCGGCGTCAAGCCACAGGGGAATGGTCAGCAACCGCGAGGTCACCCCCGGGCCCTCCAACCGACCATGTATCGGGCTCTGCACCGACAGGGGAGAGATCGAAGCCGCCAGCGTCCGACGCCGATCGGGGTGAAGAACCGCACCCGCTCCGGTTCTGAGCTCCGATCAACCTCCTTCCAAGATCTATCTCCTTCCAAGCACGGTGATCGTGTCGGCCTTGCGGATTGTGTACAAGCGATGCACGATCACCAGCATGGCCCGGCTGATCATGAACTGTCACGCCCCGCTTCCCAAAAAGGACGGAGGCGAAGCGTGACAAGGCCCGCTTAGGCCGGGGCTGAGAGCCCAGACCCAATAAGTGTCTGTGGTATTCCAAAACGAAGGAACAGGTCCCTGTATGTTAGTACGGAACAACAAAAGTACTGAAAAGAGATATCATTTCATTTTATTCCAAAAATAACATCCAAAGTACTGAGAGTCTAAAAACGCCCGAAGGGCTACAACTGCAGAAAGGAAACTACCGGTGCAAGCACCCAACCTAGTCAAGAAACAAAAGGTGCTACACACCCAAACTAAACTGGGAAAGAAACTCTGGTTCAGCAACGAGAGGCCTCTAACTCTGGTCCTCCTCTGGGTCGTACTCCAGATCAACGTCCTCCGGCTCCCCATCTGCTGGCAAGTCTGCCTTGTCGACGTACTCCGGCTCAACACCTGACGTACATCACCAAAGAAGGAAACAATACGTCAGGTAAAGTCTACAAAAAGTGGTTAGACTCTACTGCAAGTGTATCAACTTTTAGACAACGATTTACTGGTTGATTAGCATGATGGGGTTATAACTGAGTAACAAAAATAAGTAACGCAGCAGGAAAGTAAAGCGTAGCAAGTAGTAGTCGTAGCGTGTGATACCAACTACGGGACTAACATACAGGTGTCAAGACAAGTCGGGACGTGACGGGACAAGACGAGACAAGACAAGACAAGTGAGACACGAAAGGGTTCATGCCTTACGGTTCGAGGGGGATCAGACCCTCTTGCCGTGCACACGCTTAACCCAACCCCAAACCCCAAGAATGACAAGACAAGACAAGCACGACAAGGGATCACTCGCTCGAGCTTGGCAAGTGCCCTATTGCCCTCTGGGCTGTGTATCACGACAAGGGATCACTCGCTCTAGCTTGGCGAGTGCCCTATTGCCCTCTGGGATGTGTATCAGTACAAGGGATCACTCTCTCTAGCTTGGAGAGTGCCCTATTGTCCTCTGGGCTGTGTATCAGTACAAGGGATCACCCACTCACTGGTGAGTGCCCTATTGCCCGCAGGCTGTGCAAGACGGGACGGCACGTGACAAGACAGGAAGGGTTATTCTAGGGTGTCAACACACACACGCACACACATGATATCCCTACGATGTCAAAAGTTGTTGTTGTCAGGCTCAGACTTCGTCGTCAAGTCTGAGCCGTCAAGGGTCGTCCCGGACGCTATCATTTCACGTCCAGTTCTCTTTGTTCATAGTTATCAGTTCTAACCAATTAAGGCCTAAGCACGGCCAAAAGTGCAAGTGGGATACACTTGCCTGCGGTGGCGAGTGTGTCGTCCATCCGGGGCGTCTCGTCCAGGCGTCGCGTCTGCGGTCGTCCGTCTGAAACAGTATCACGGCGACAGTGTCAGGCCTCGTCTGAAACAGTATCCTCGGACTCAGCTTGCCCTTCTTCCCAAAATGAATAACTCCGCGGTTCGGAGAAATCCTCGGGAAGACGTGATCTCCAGGCTGAAACTCCAAGGGTCTCCTCTTGGCATCTGCCCAATGCTTGAAGCGATCCTATGCAACTCTAAGCTTCTCCCTGATGTCTCTCACGACATCCACAGCTTCCACTATCATCTCTGGACCCAACATCTCCCGATCTCCAACGTCATCCCAGCTCAGTGGCGATCGACATTTCCTCCCATATAAGGCAGCAAACGGCGCCATGCCAATGCTTGCCTGGTAGCTATTGTTATATGAAAACTCCACCAAGTGAAGATGGTCCTCACGCGATCCCTTCAAATCGAGCGTACAAGCTCGCAGCATATCCTCCAGAATCTGAATAGTCCTCTCGGACTGGCCATCAGTCTGCGGGTGGTACGCCGTGCTGAAACTCAGACTCGTACCCAAATTCTCCTGCAGACTTCTCCATAACTGAGATGTGAACCTCGTGTCTCGATCAGACACAATGCTCACGGGGACTCCATGTACGCGTACAATCTCCTGCACGTACACGGTCTACATCACAACCAACACAAAGAGGAAATTAAAAGAGAAGTAAAAAGAAATTTTACCTCCAGATATTTCCTCGCCAAAGCTTCCGTAGACTGGCCCACTCGGAATGGGATAAAGTGCGCAGACTTGGTCAATCGATCTACGATCACCCAAACTGCGTCGTTCTACCTCGGGGTCCGAGGTAAACCAGTCACGAAGTCCATCGTAATATGTTGCCACTTTCACTCCGGAATAGGAAGCGGTTGCAGCAACTCAGCAGCACGATGGTGCTCAGCCTTCACCTGTTGGCATATCAAACACTTGGCAACGCTCCGTGCCACACTCCTCTTCATGCCAATCCACCAATAATTCAGACGGAGGTCTTTATACATATTGGTGCCTCCAGGATGTATAAAATATGGTGAGCTATGAGCCTCGCTCAACAGCTCCTCTCGAACATCACCTGCAGGTATGCAGAGTCTGCTGCCGTACTGCAGCGAACCATCCTCATGAATCACGAACTCCGTCCGAAGTCCAGCTTCAACCTGCCTCCTGATCCTCTGCAGTTTTGGATCTCCTGACTGTGCTGCCTTGATCCGATCCACGATTGTGGACTGAATCTGCAAATTCATGAATGAAAGAACCACACCAGGTAGGACGACCTCCAAATCCATCTCCCTCAGCTCCTGCTGAATCCTCCAGTCGGCAGTATGCATCATCGTAGTAGGAAGTCTACTCAAGGCATCCGACACTACGTTCACCTTCCCCGGATGATACTGCAAATCTATCTCGTAGTCAGCCATGAGCTCTAACCATCGCCTCTGACGCATGTTGAGCTCCTTCTGCGTAAAGATGTACTTCAAGCTCTTGTGATTGGTGAAAATCTTCACACTCTCACCTAGCAAGAAGTGCCTCCAAATCTTCAGTGCAAAAATCACTGCTGCCAACTCCAGATCGTGCGTCGGGTAATTCTTCTCATGAGTCCTCAACTGACGGGAAGCATACACGACCACGTGGCCATGCTGATGCAAGACACATCCTAAGCCCTTCCCTGATGCATCACAATATACTACGAAGCCTCCGCTTCGATCCGTTACTGCCAACATCGGTGCTGTGGTCAATCTCACCTTCAAGATATTGAAGGCCTCCTCACAAGCATCTGACCAAAGAAACTCCACGTCCTTCCTCGTCAGCTTCGTCATCGGCTCTGCAATCTTCAAGAAATCCTTGATGAACCGCCGATAATAGCCTGCTAAACCAAGGAAGCTCCTGATGTCTGACGCTGACTGCGGAGTCGGCCAATCTCTGACTGCTCTGACCTTCTCCGGATCCACAGATATGCCATCACCAGACACCACGTGCCCCAGGAATGCGACTTTGTCCAGCCAGAACTCGCACTTGCTATACTTGGCATATTACTTGTGTCGCCTCAACGTCTCCAGCACTGTCCTCAAATGACAGCTGTGCTCCTCCTCAGACTTCGAATAAATAAGAATGTCATCAATGAAGATAACGACAAAATTATCCAGGAAGTCGTAGAAAATCAAGTTCATCAAATTCATGAACACAGCTGGAGCATTGGTCACACCGAAAGGCATGACCACGAACTCATAATGCACATACTTCGTCCGGAATGCTGTCTTCAGAACATCATCCTTCTTCACCTTCAACTGATGGTATCCGCTCCTCACGTCCAACTTCGAGAAGACTCTCGAACCTCCAAGCTGATCAAAGATATCGTCGATGAGCGGCAGCGGATACTTATTCTTCACAGTGACAGCATTCAGCCCTCGATAGTCCACGCACATCCTGCGGGACCCATCCTTCTTCTTCACGAGCAGAACTGGTGCACCCCATGGTGACACACTAGGGTGGATAAAACCCTTCTGCAGCAACTCATCTAACTGCTTCTGCAGCTCCTCGAGCTCAGCGGGAGCCATATGGTACGGCGCCTTCGATATCGGTTGTGCCCCCGGCATAAGATCGATACCAAACTCTAAAGCTCTGTCTGGTGGCAGACCTGAGATATCCTCTGGGAAGACGTCGTCGAAGTCTTTGACGACTGCTGGCCGCTTGATCTCCATCTCCATCTGCATGGCTGCAACAATCGGCACTTCCGGCTTGGCCCGATATCTGATGGGCCCAAGCTACTCATCTCTGCTGTGGAACTCGAACTCCAGATGACCTGGAATCCGGAATACAACCCTCTTGCTATGACAGTCGATCAAGGCGTGGACATCTCCCAACCAATCGATGCCAAGAACGACATCAAAGTGTGGCAGGTCATGGACAATGAAATCCGCGAAGAGCTCGTGTCCACTGACCACCAAAGAATTCGATCAACATCCTAAGTTCACAGTCACCGCTCTGTTCCCTGTGGTGATGTCCCAACACTTAGGAAGTGTATGGGTAGGAATGGAGTGCTTTGTTACAAACCTCCGGGATATGATGCGCATAGATGCACCGGAGTCGAACAAAGCCAAGGCCGGGTGAGAGGACACTAGAATGGTGCCTAAGATATAAACAACTATGGTCAAACCAAGCTACTCTAACAAACAAGTCAACAAACAACACAAATAATAAGATCTAACTATAAAAGAAAGACTAGAATCAAGAGTTACCTGCAATAACTCCATCCAGCTCCTCAGTCTCCACAGCTGTCATGGTGTACGCCGGCCTCTGGGGTTGTGCTGCTCTCTGAAACATCTGCCTCTGTGGCACCAAGGGTGGTCCACGAACAGCATGTCCTCTCTGGACTGGAGCAGTCGCTCTCATCTGCAACGGGGCGGCGCTCCAATAATAGCATGATGAGCTCTCGGACACTCCTTCGCAGCATGCGAGGCATCTCCACAAACTAAGCATAGCCCCATCTTCTTCCTACAGTTGGCCTGAACATGTCCAGGCTTTCTGCAGAAGTGGCACGGGCCCTTGCCCTGAATCTGAACTGGTGCTCCTGGCCTCTTGAATTGTACCGTCTGAACTGGCCTCATCTCCGGCCTAGCAGGTGGCCAGTACTGCTCCATAGGACGCTTCCCTTTATCAGCTAAAGGGTTAGGCAGAAGAGCTATGATCTCATGATTCTTCGCAGCATTGAGCACCTCCCTCATAGTCGTGAAACCTACCGAAGACATAGAAGCGTGGATCTTCGGACGCAGTCCCTGACGAAAGCGATCAGCTCGCTTCTCCTCCTTCCTTACCATATGCGGGGCAAAACGACTCAGCATCTCGAACTCAGCTTCATACTCCTCGACAGTCATATCCCCCTGCTTCAGATCTATAAACTTGCTCAACAGCTCTCTCCTAGCAGACTTGGTGAAATACTTGTCCTTGAACATAAACCTGAAGGTCTTCCAATCCACTGGCTTCTCAAGTCGCCTCTCCTCGATGCGCCACCAGTTCCTTGCATTCTCCATCAGTTGCATCGTCGCTATCTCCACTCGGGTATCATCAGGAATCTTCGCAGCAACTAACTTCTCCTCAGTGATCTGGATCCACTCATCAGCAGCTAGGGGTCCTTCCTTCCCCGAAAATGTCCTCGGCTGAAGCTCGTTGAACTTCTTCACTCCTGGAGCAGCTCGTGGGGCAGGCAGAGGTGGTGGTGGTGCAACTGGAACAGACTGGGTAGCACGCTGGGACTGCTGAACCAACTGATGCTGAACATCCAGCATCTCTCTCATCACGCCCAGAAACTGATGGAACTCTCCGCCCTGATCCTCCGGAACTCCATCTCCTGAGCTCCCCGATCGGGTAGTACGTCGTCCTGCCATCCTATCGACAGAAGACATAGATTAGACTCGTACAATTACTGGATAATAATAAAATGAAATTCAATACTTTGATTGTTCCGAATTTGCAGAAAGAGTGGGACCTGCATGGGCCACCACTAAAACCTGTCACGTCCCGCTTCCCAAAAAGGATGGAGGCGAAGCGTGACAAGGCCCGCTTAGGCCGGGGCTGAGAGCCCAGACCCAATAAGCGTCTGTGGTATTCCAAAACGAAGGAACAGGTCCCTGCATGTTAGTACGGAACAACAAAAGTACTGAAAAGAGATATCATTTCATTTTATTCCAAAAATAACATCCAAAATGCTGAGAGTCTAAAAACGCCCGAAGGGCTACAACTGCAGAAAGGAAACTACCGGTGCAAGCACCCAACCTAGTCAAGAAACAAAAGGTGCTACACACCCAAACTAAACTGGGAAAGAAACTCTGGATCAGCAATGAGAGGCCTCTAACTCTGGTCCTCCTCTGGGTCGTACTCCGGATCAACGTCCTCCGGCTCCCCGTCTGCTGGCAAGTCCGCCTCGTCGACGTACTCCGGCTCAACACCTGACGTACAGCACCAAAGAAGGAAACTATACGTCAGGTAAAGTCTACAAAAAGTGGTCAGACTCTAATACAAGTGTATCAACTTTTAGACAACGATTTACTGGTTGATTAGCATGCTGGGGTTATAACTGAGTAACAAAAATAAGTAACGCAGCAGGAAAGTAAAGCGTAGCAAGTAGTAGTCGTAGCGTGTGCTACCAACTACGGGACTAACATACAGGTGTCAAGACAAGTCGGGACGTGACGGGACAAGACGAGACAAGACAAGACAAGTGAGACACGAAAGGGTTCACGCCTTACGGTTCGAGGGGGATCAGACCCTCTTGCCGTGCGCACGCTTAACCCAACCCCAAACCCCAAGAATGACAAGACAAGACAAGCACGACAAGGGATCACTCGCTCGAGCTTGGCGAGTGCCCTATTGCCCTCTGGGCTGTGTATCACGACAAGGGATCACTCGCTCTAGCTTGGCGAGTGCCCTATTGCCCTCTGGGCTGTGTATCAGTATAAGGGATCACTCTCTCTAGCTTGGAGAGTGCCCTATTATCCTCTGGGCTGTGTATCAGTACAAGGGATCACCCACTCACTGGTGAGTGCCTTATTGCCCGCAGGCTGTGCAAGACGGGACGGCACGTGACAAGACAGGAAGGGTTATTCTAGGGTGTCCACACACACACGCACACATGATAGCCCTACGATGTCAAAAGTTGTTGTTGTCAGGCTCAGACTTCGTCGTCAAGTCTGAGCCGTCAAGGGTCGTCCCGGACGCTATCATTTCACGTCCGGTTCTCTTTGTTCATAGTTATCAGTTCTAACCAATTAAGGCCTAAGCACGGCCAAAAGTGCAAGTGAGATACACTTGCCTGCGGTGGCGAGTGTGTCGTCCGTCCGAGGCGTCTCGTCCAGGCGTCTCGTCCGCGGTCGTCCGTCTGAAACAGTGTCACGGCGACGGTGTCATGCCTCGTTTTCAGAAATTCCTATTAGGGTTCATGTCTAGGTTATCGGGACTATCCTATTCGTCAAAAGTCACATTTTGATATTTCAGCCTAATCAACGAATCTATCCTATGTGCACAGTCAAAAAGTCTGTTTGTCGATTTTCTATGTTTGTACAACGTTTTACTGGTGCTGAAAATAAATTTTAGTTCAAATTGTCGACTTTTAGTTTAGGGTTCAATCAGCTATTGGGGGGGTTTCTACGAGTTCGGGGGACCAACCTTTACCGGGGTTCGTCGTAGGATGGAAGTCGTGTCTGAATGGAGAACTCCTTAGCGTCAAATCTGGTCCACGCACGATTTCCCAAAAGCTGAAACTTGCGACGAAGGCCTACGACGTGTCGTAACGTCGTAGACAGAAAATCCATGAAGTAGAACACCCAAGTGGGGCCCACAGCAGTGCTAGGGGTCAATAGGGGGGCCTTACTAATTATTGAAACCATAGGGAGGTGTTGCTAATTTCGGAGAAAACACAGGGGGTCGGTACTAAATAACCCTATAAAAATAGGTTTTAAAATTATTTAAAACTTACTCAAAAATGGAAAATAGGTCAAATTAAGTCCAAAAATTGTAAAATAATTATGGGGTGCTCGGGACGATGAAAGAAAGAGGACTAAGAAGACGGATCTAAATTTCGACGTCGAGAGACAGAACTAAAAATAGAAACGTCTCGCGTCAAAACAGAAAGTCGTGACGTCACATCAAATAAGATAGAATCGCGGAAGAACGACTCGAGAAATGTCGTTCCAAAATAGTTCCATAATCTATTACCCTCAGAGACGATCACAACGACATATCACACAATAATGTTCAAAATCAAATAGAATCTAAAATAAACACGTGCACGATCAAGAGCACGTGCACAAAGAAAG
Source organism: Scilla litardierei (assembly GCA_030789695.1). Lineage (NCBI taxonomy): Eukaryota > Viridiplantae > Streptophyta > Magnoliopsida > Asparagales > Asparagaceae > Scilla > Scilla litardierei. The sequence goes on from JAULAV010005570.1 coordinate 16,987, forward strand.
TACGATCAGAAACCGACCGTTACATGAACCGGTCCAACGCCTCTTGGACTAGCTTCTCGGACTCGGAGTCCAGCACACTTGTGGCCTCGTCGAGCAGAAGTATCACAGGATTCTTCAGCATTCCTCCTAATTGAGTGCTGGTTCCAAGCTCTGACCTAAGCTTGGAGATCTCCGACCCAAGGGGCAGTGCCCATATCTCCTACCAGCGCACAGATCTCCGCCGACTGTCATTGTCAGAGACGAAATCAGCGGCATCTACACCACCCAGGCCCTCGCCACGCGCCACACCGGCGCTACCCCTCAATGGCAGCAGAGTATGGGCTTCTACGATGTCAGCCTAGTCGACAACTTTGAGTACAGATTCCATCTGTGTTTGTCGGAGCTCCGATGGAGAATGGAACGCCAGGCTGATCTCCGACGACCTTAAGGCGTCGGCGTCTTCCACCTTTGATCTCCAGCGGAAGCTTGTTCAAGCTGCCTCCACCATTGATTCTACCGGCGGCGTCTCCTCCTCGGTCACCCCCTCGTTTGCTGCTCCCGAAGCACCTCCTGCAGAGGGGAAGAGGAGAAGTGGTGATCGACCAACCGAGGGGAAACATCCGGCATGAACATGCTTGATGATCTAGTGGTGACGCTCTCTGTAAACGGGATCTTCTTCGACGACGTCAACGTCGTCATCCTCCACCCACTAACCTGTCGCATGACAGACAGCCTCACACTTCTCACCAAACATGACTTCGTGCATGCAGACATCTTCGTCGATTCCCCGATCCAGACGACTTCTCCATAGTGGAAGCCGTCCTTTTACTCATCGACGGTGTCAGCATTCGAATCGACACCGTCGTCGGTCTTGATCCGGGTTGCACAGCTGATCTCGGGCATGCTCTACAAATTGGAACGCGAAGTTGAGCTCTTTGTAGGGGCACAAATCTAATTCGCAAAGGGTGAAGGAGAGCAGACCAATTTTAGGCAATGATTGGGTCTTAAAAGCATGAATGTGGAGCACTACTCTTCCAGCTAATAGATGCTCGTAAAAACGGAGAATGCCATCAGAGGGCATTGGAGCACGGGTGATGGAGACGCTGTGGGCAGAGCGAACTTTTCATGATCAGCTGCCGACCTCCTAATGTCGAGCTGTCGATCCAAGCGATGTCAAGCTGCCGAGCTACCGCGAGCTGCTACCGAGCAACACCTGCCCCTCCGATGAGCAGATCCTTCTGCCAACCAAACCAAGCTCAAAGCACGCACGGCAAAAAGGTCAAACCCCCTTCTCACTGCTAATCAATTTTCATATTTCAATTGAAACATATATGAAATCCTAATTAATTCTCCTATATCAATTGCCCCCTGGCGACGACCGATCGGCTCCTCCGAGATCCTGACCGAGGCATCCCACGTCGAGGCCCCTCCGGTGAAGCTGCTGGACCCGCCTCCTCTCCCAATCCGAAGATGCCCCAGACGGCGTCGCCGAGCCTCCTCCATCTGGATCTGATCTCCAGAGCATCGGACGACGTCGCCGAGCCTTCTCCAAGATCAATTCGAGCTCTAGAGCATCGAACGACCTCGATGAGCTTCCTCAAAGATCGATCCAAGCTCAAGGGCGTCGGACTTCGTCGGTGAGCTTCCACAAGGTGGATCCGAGCTTCAGAGCCCCAAACAACGTCGCCATGCCTCTTCAGAGAACGATCGAATGCCGGAGCACCTCCCATCCTGATCTTTTCCACACCATCCCCTGGGGACATACGAGAACGATCGGAGTATTCTCGCCTCATCTGAAGGCAGATCGAAGATTTCACAGGTGTACAGGGCTCGAAAGGGGCTTCTGTGTGTATAACCGAGCTCAGTCAGGATCTCTTCACGCCATCCAAGCTCGGTCAGAGCTCCTAAAAGCCTTATCAACTCCCCATCGATGCCCGATTCGAAGCTGCCCTGGGTCATATGTGCTCACCGTCCCGTGAACTTGCCGATGCCCGACCGATCCCAGATCGAGCTTCAACCAGAATCCTTTGTCAATGACGGTTGCTTCAATCGAGCTTAGACCAGTCGACCTACCATGCTCCGACCCTCCGCAGGCTCAACAACGAGCGCATCCAATCCTCCACGACCTCCCTTGGTCAGTCGTCGGAAGCGAAGTCTCGCTTCCGAAACTTCGGGGAAACACAGAGCGGGTTGTCAAGCCTCGTCGAAGATGGTAGTTCACTGCCTGGGCTTCATTGGAAATCAACCCTGGCCGCCAGAGACTTGAGGAAGCACTAGACTCGTTGCCTGATCGCCCCCATGCTCAGTCCGGGATCTGAAGACTCGTACGTACTTCATTGAACCTCCTCGGACTCGATCCAAGCTCCAATTCAAGCATTGAACCTCGTCAACCCAGATAGCTAAACCCCAGTACAAGCTCCAAGGCTGTCGACACCACCTCTGACCCAACGTCATCATCTTGAGGGGCAGGTCGGCATTCGACCCAAGTTCTGGGCTTCGACGGAGCTCGATCAGGGGCTACGGTCCGATTCGTCAACGATCCAAGCTCCCGAGTGGTCAAGCTAAGATTCAGTCGAGGGTTTCCAAACTCCTCGACCCAGCGGAGTCAATAGGGGGCTTTCGAACTCCTCAACCCGGCAGTTCATCTGACCCGACGACACTCGGCATCATGGTTTCGTCATGGATCATTCCGAAACCTCAACCTCGTCCGAGCCCGTCCAAGCTGTGATCCTAGCAGAGGGATCCACTTCATCGTCCGTTTGCACCAGATGGGCCGCGCCTCCAGTGAATTGTTGTACCTTGATTCTTCACTAGCCCGTTGAATCAGATGAAAATCTTGGTTGAGGATGAAGCTGACCCTTCCAGGCCGAGGCTGACCTCAGGAGGAGACCGACCATACGAGCCTTACCGACCACGATATGGCCAAGGCCAGGCCGAGCTTCCGACCATGACGAGCCACCGATGGCACTTCAAGCCAAGCTCGCCCCTGTCTAAACCAGCCGAGCTAGCGGACCAATCTCAGTCCGAGCTCATCGACTTGCGCCAACTCGATGAAGTTTCTGACGACTCAAGTTTGCCACCTTTCTGGGCAAAACTGAGCCCCGGAGGGGGCAAGGATAACGTACACAGGAGGACCAGTACTACCTACGTCTTCCAAGCTCACCCAACGACAACGAAGCAGAAACTGAGGCGGCGATGCAAAACCCCCGCCAACTCCAATTCTGGGGAGCGAGCATGGCAGCTGATCTGGCTGAAGCACCACCGTCCGAGTTCGAGCAACCAAGCAGCTCCTCCGACCGTGGCCGAGCCGATCTGGCCAAAGCACCACCGTCCGAGTTCGAGCAACCAAGCAGCTCCTCCGACCGTGGCCGAGCCGATCTGGCCGAAGCACCACCGTCTGAGTTCGAGGAACCAAGCAGCTCCTCCGACCGTGGCCGAGCCAATCTGGCCGAAGCACCACCACCCGAGTTTGAGCAACCAAGCAGCTCATCCGACCGTGGCTGAGTCGATCTGGCCGAAGCACCACCGTCCAAGTTCGAGCATCCAGACCGCTCCTCCGACCGTACTACTGGGTCCCCGCTTGCGAACTGCTCATGCATCCACCCGAGCTGGACGAAGTAGTGGCAGAGCGCCACCGTGGAATCTTCGAAAGTCTTCACAAGGTCCTCATCCCTTTCGTCGGCCATAAGTCGAGGGGCAACTCCCCTCACAACTGAACGAACGGATCGGTCGAAGGGCTGGGGGCAAACCCCCAGCAGGCCGATCACTCCTACGTCGGCCGTAAGTCGAGGGGCAACTCCCCCCGCAACCGAATGGATCGGTCGTAAGGCTTGGGGCAACTCCCTCAGCTGGCCGATCACACGATTGACCCTAAGACTGGGACTAGATCCCCCAGCAGGCCAATCGAACCGTCGATCATAAGGCTGGTGGCAACTCCCCTAGCAGACCGTCAAGATCAACCATAAGGCTGTGGGCAACTCCCCCAGCTGGCTGATCCCTCGATTGACCATAAGACTGGGGGTCGCCCCCCCAGCAGGCCAATTGACCCGTCGATCATAAGGCTGGGGCAACTCCCCTAGCAGACCGACCAGATCAACTGTAAGGCTGAGGGGCAACTCCCCCAGCTGGCTGATCACTCGATTGACCCTAAGACTGAGTGGTAGCTTCCCCAGCAGGCCAATCGACCCGTCGATCATAAAGCTGGGGACAACTCCCCCAGCGGACCGACCATATTGAACGTAAGGCTGGGGCAACTCCCCCAGCTGGTCGATCACTCCTTCGTCGGTCGTAAGTCGAGGGGCAACTCCCCTCGCCACCGGACGAATCTCGGGCCGACGATCTATCGTCACTAGCCAACTCCGCAAGACGGACCAAAAATTTTACAGAGAAAGCAACTTCTCCCCCCTTATACTACATCTCCCAACCTCCACCTCAACAATGGTAGAGCTCAGAAGATGGGGGCAATTGATACGACTATTTTGATCGGGTCCGGAGGAGCCAAGTCAACTACGACCAGTCAACCAGCCTACTACGGCCTTGGGGCCCCGGTGCAAGGATCTTACGGGCAGGCCGTGCTTCTCCACCCAAGACGAAGGCCCAAAAGACTACCCACTTCCATAGTGGAGGAAAATCGGGGCCCAAATCGAGGAAGCATTCACCAAATATGGCAACCGCCAAATGCCATCACTCTCGCCCATAATGGCCCGACTTAAATGGCCATCACTCCAGTCATCATGGCCTGACTTAATGGCCTCAAACTCGCCAATCATGGCCATGTTCATGACATTCATTCCCTCATCAAATGGGCGCCATTAGTGGGGGTCAACACTTACACATTTGCACGTCTCCATGAATGATGGCCATGATGTCATATCATGGCACATTATTAGGAGGATTGGCATATATGAAGAGGGAGGCGGCATCATCGCCAGGGGCCGGCTCTTCATGATCTACAACGGAGGTATCCCGTACCCCCTCTTACACCTTCTTCCACCTAACATATTTCTCCTCCATAACTCGGCCCGAGGATCGGTGCTTGGTCTCTCCGCGAACCAAGTCCGATCCCACCGAGCATCCATCAGACCAGATCTGACTTTGGCATCGGAGGGGAATTAATCGGAACCAAGGTCCGACCCCCCTGACGAGCTCTCTCGTCTATTCAGGTCCAGGAGATCCAGCGACATCGAGGCTACCCCTCAGCGTCATCCCAGCCGGAGCCGAGCGCCCTCGTGCTCGAGTCCGCTCATCTCCACCACCAGGAGGTCGTCGCTCCGTCGAGGCTACCCTTCGGCGAGCCGACGCGAGGATCCGCGCGTCCCTCACCGATCGACTCCGCCTCCAACCGATCCCGGAGGTTGTCGTCCCACCGAGGCTACCCCTCGTCGCGCCGAAGAACGGAACCGCGCCTTCCTGTCCAAGTGAACACGCCGTCGACAGACCCCAAGGGTCATCTCCGTCTCACATGACAAAAACGACAACCAGGAGGTCCCGCGTGTCCCCTTTGACCGCGTTGACCCCGCACCCTCCAGTCAACAATCATGTAGTGAGAAAACACCTGTAAATAGAAACAGTGCTCCGTTAAGGGAGTGAACTCAACCCAGCCGAACTTGATGTCAAGGTTGCTAAACCATTGACAAATGCGATAGTTGGCAAGGAATTGTCAAGTCTATCCACTAACCACTACTTGTATTATTATTATTTTTGAGTGTTCGGAAGGGTTTAATAGTGTTATAGACCATCCATGGCTCCTCTTTTTATACAATCCTTTCAATTTGCCGCAAAATTAGGTTTTTTTCGTTGAGCATCAAGTAATTAATTGAGACTAGTCATAACCCGTGCCCTAAGGGCACGGTTCATTTAAAATATTCCTCCCTCAAAATCATAGATCCAACCATCCAAAATTCCCAAAGAATTCACCAAATCAAAATTTTATAGTTCAACAAAACTAATAAAATATAAATTTGATATTTCCCCCAAACACCAATGCTTTACATGAAATGGACACGCAAATCCCACCGCTTTTCTTTTCATCCAAAATTCCTGAAAAATTCACCAAAATACCTGAAGAGTGTGTAATATTCTTTTGCGTTGTCTCTTTATTTAAAAACAGGGGATTGCAATTTTGAATTCAAAAACACCAATTTGTTCCATTTGGAGCCTAATTAACCTATGGCTGACAATTGGAAGACAATGTGCACTGTTCTTTCTATGAGAACACTATTGCAATTTATAAGAATTTGGTGCAATATACACAGCACTTCAAGTGTCCATGCATTCATTTTCATAGTTAATGTGAGTATATATTGTGAAGCATATGACAACATCTAAATTCAATTCACAAAGGCGCACAATGCATGCATATTAGATTAATCCAACACCATATACAATGATTATTTTTACAGATGGGTAGCTAAATTGGTCATTAATAGATCTATCAATCTTAAATTCAAAGATTTTCCATGTGTAATTCATTCTTTCTGTTCAATATCCTATATTTTTTCATGTATAAGTTATATGGTACACTTAATCTGGCCATAATACAATAATGTCCATCACAATTAGATAATAACCTCATTTCATTAGTCATTAATCATTATTTGATAATGTGGTTGCATGGCAGGAAGCATCAAGATATCTGCATCAACAGCTTATCCAATAATTGAACCCTAATATAGCATACTTTTAAACCAAATATTAATAAGCAGACCAAGTGGTAGCTTACTTAAATATTTATTTTCCATCACAAATTTAAAGTCCATCTGGTTGAAAAGATAAAAAATTAAAAATCATGAAGTAAGATTCAAGAAGACCAAAGTTGCATCAATCTTTATCTTGTAGTTCTGGTCGTTAATTCAATTGTTAATTCATATTGGAGCCAATCTTTTTTCCACAGACTTATTGAATCTCCCTGTAGCACTAAATAAGATCTGGATATTATTTTTTTCCTAGCCCCCTTCCCATCTAATTTGCAATTGCTTTGAACCTTTTAATGATAGTCCTCTGGCCATCCTAATAAACCGTAATAGTTGTTGCCATATGATATATTATATGCATATTTGTGACATAAATAGCAAAACAAATCTGAAACCTGATGTTTGAACTATTCGATCCTTAGTTTCAACAAAGAGGCCGTGCTACAGATAGTTGGCCAACATCGGGACACACAAGCAATTGAATGGAACAATGTGCATCTTAAATTCAGGTTGACAGTGAACCAAATGTCAATCATCAAGTTGTTCTGCTTTTTTTCTAAACACATGATTTACAAAGTATGGCAGCATTCTTCATACAAAACTTTGATACCCATATATAATACAGAGAGGGGAAAGAGATAAAAGAAATAAATTGCCAAGCTCTGAGCCCCTTCACTCTCACCCATCCTCTATCTAAGAACTAATCCAACTAAATATTATTAAACTTTTACCCATATCAGTTCTACAAATCAAAAGCCACACATAGCAAATCAAGGCCTAAATACCCAAATGAAGCAATTTTCCAACACGCAATGTTAATATTTTGAAATGGGTATCCCTCAAATCTCCAAAATAACATGCAAAAGTTAAAGAAGCAGCACATAAAATTCCATTATATCATTAATTTTGAAGTAAAATTCTAATATATGAGTTCTTTAATAAGAAAATAGATGGAGGTGAGAGTGAAACCAACAACTGATCAAGTACTCCTCAATGGGGATTGTTACGCCTATTTGGCCGAGGCCCGAAAGACACGAGCCCAGAAACCCGACCTCCGGTCAAGAGCCCATCTGCGCACTCAGGCCCACTCGATAAGGCCCTATGGGGGACTCCCCCAAATGTCGATCCGACCCGGCCCCGGTAACACACGGGTCACTCACCCACTCCTGCGATAACCGCCCCCTCGATCTCGCTACCACTTAATGGCAGTTATGGGGAGATGCTGGCGTGGCGCAGGGAGCAGCGACGGGGGGGTGGATTGAGGGGGCACGATTGGGGGCGGACGAGCGACGTGGGTCGGGGGCAATCACGGCGGAGGTCTATAAAGGGGCTAGGAGGACGACAGGACAAAGGACCGCATCTCAGGTATCCAAAACCTAAGGTACTCCATCAACGACCTAGTTCCCCCATTTCTCCTCCTTCCTCCCCTGCTCACGCCGTGAGACGCCGTACCGATCTCCTCTCGAGTCGTACCGTCTCCGCCGGGCCTCCTCTTTCAGATCACTGTCTGACTTAGGCATCGGAGGGGTTTTGGCCGGAACCAAGGTCCGGCCCCCCTGACGAGTGTTCTCGTCTACGTAGGAGGATATCCAATCCACGGGCCGAAGCTTCCCCTCCGCCCCTCGCCGACCACGCAACCAGCTCGACGACCGAGGCTTCCCCTCGTCGTCCGACCGCCGAGGCCGAGCACAACCGACCGAGGCCGAGCGTCTCAACCCAGGCCGAGGCTCCCCCTCGCCCTACCAATGACCGAGGACCCCGATTCGACCCAGCCGACGCGCTCCACGTCGTCCGTAGATCCGACTCGAGCCTCGACTGCACCAACTCGACTCACCCGAGGGACCCAAGCGGGCCCCTTGACCACGTTGACCGGGTTGTCCACGGTCAACGCTTTGTAGTGAGAAAACACTCTGAAACATCTGGCGCCGTCTGTGGTTACGAACTGTTCCACGAAGAAGCAAACCACACCTGCAATGGCACGAGCCAGCAACGGAAGGAAACGCATGCCCCCCATCCCGGAGGAGGGGAATGGCGCCTCCAACGGCAACCTCGAAGGCACGCCCGTCAACAACCACCCCGCCCCCACAACTGAAGAGATTGGCGGGTCGGAATTGGCCACACAGGGGCAACTCCGTGCCCTGGCCCAGGAGACCAATGCGAATCTCCAGACGCTGGTCGCGGCAGTACAGCAACTCGTCAGCACTGCGCCAGTTAACGGAGGCGCATTGGGCGACGACCATCGTTGGGCGGGGGGTCCCCCGCTCTTACGATCCGCTGTGGTCGACGACCACGGGAACCAAAGACCGAACGCGGAGCGTCGGTTCACGTTGTCCGGCTCCCGCCAGGCGAGATCACGCGCCTCCTCCCCTCATCGTGAAAGGAGCCGAAGAGAAACTGAGGGCACGGGGGACGAATCGGTGACCGCGTCGTCTCGTCGACCACGGTCACCCCACCGCAGGAGAAGCAGCCGACACCACTCGAGAGACCGATCGCGGCGGAGCAGGAGCTCCCGCCGGAGGAGCCGGGAGCGCCGGGTCAGCCCGACCCCCAGTGTGGCGAGGGCCGTGGAGCCAGCCCCGCCGGTGCCGGTGCACCCTCCACCACAGAACGAACCGGAGGCAGACGGGTGTCGAACCCCCGGAGGCATCCACGGGGACCGGTGCCCCCTATCACTGAGGATAACCGACACGCGGGTCCCCTCTCGATTCAAGATCCCGACGCTGGGGAAGTACGACGGGATAGGGGACCCGGGAAACCACGTGATGGATTACGAGGGGGACATGTCCTTCCAAGGAGCCGACGATGACCTGATCTGCCGAGGCTTCTATTCTACTCTCAGGGGAGCGGTGAGGACCTGGTACCGCAGCCTGCCCAGCCGCTCCATCGACAGCTTCGAGGAACTCACCCAGCTGTTCTGCAAACAGTTCATGGCGGGGAGGCAGATAAAGCCTGATGCTGAACATCTATTCAACATAGTGCAGGGCCCAGCCGAGCCGCTCCGACAGTTCATGCGCCGCTTCAACGCGGAGAGGCTGAACGTGAACAGCCCTCCCGACCTCGTGGTCCAAACGGCCCTTAAGAAAGGGCTGCGCCATAGAGGCCTTAAGAAATCTCTGCACAACGATCCCCCGAAGGACCTCCCCGGGATCATGGCGAGGGCCGAGCGCTTCATGCTGACCGAAGAGGCCTTGGCCGTTGATGCGGGGAAAGCCGCTCGAGGGACCAAGCGCGGCGACAGCGGACGAGGCAGCCCCGAAGGGTACCAGACCGAGAAGAGGCCGAGAAACAGGCAACGTGGAGAAGGTACGAGGGACGCCACCCCAGACGCCGTCCTCGCTCAAGTACAGAAGGAAGAGCGCGCCGATCGCCCCCCACCAAAGGCAAAAAGAGGTGGGAAGAGTGGGGAGAAGTACTGTAAGTACCACAAAGACAATGGCCACGACACTGAAGACTGCTGGCACTTGAAGAAGGACATAGAGAAGTTGATGAGCCGGGGGCACGCCAGGAACTTAGCCGACGAGCCGACTCACGGGGAAGGGACCTCTATGCAGCCGGACAAGGGGAAGAAGATCAACACCATCCAAGGACCCCTCCGCATCATAGAGTGAGCGGGCGAGCTCTCTCCCCCCATTCGTAGCCTAGTCCGAGGGGATTATCTAGGTTTACATCCCTCTGTCTAGCTTTATTCCCTGTTTCCTTTCCTCCAAATGTACTAGTCCGACAGGACTCTTAAGAGTACAATTGCATTCCCTTTTGTCTTTTCTTAATCTTCGACGGAATCGACGTTTCACTAAGGGTGCAGAAGGATGAAGACCGCCGCCTCACTGGAGGAGGAGCTTTGCCCTCGCCGACCGACTCCTGCGCTCAGAAGTCTGGGGGCAATTCTCCCAGCCGGCGCAGACGCCGACCGGTCCTAAGTCGAGGGGCTGGGCCCTCGCCGACCAACTCCTGCGCTCATAAGTCTGGGGGCAATTCCCCCAGCCAGCGCGGACGCCGACCGGTCCTAAGCCGAGGAGCTATGCCCTCGCCGACCGACTCCTGCGCTCATAAGTCTGGGGGCAATTCCCCCAGCCAGCACGGACGCCGACCGGTCCTAAGCCGAGGGGCTTTGCCCTCGCCGACCGACTTCTGCGCTCATAAGTCTGGGGGCAATTCCCCCAGCCAGCGCGGACGTCGACCGGTCCTAAGCCGAGGATCTTTGCCCTCGCAGACCGACTCCTGCGCTCATAAGTCTGGGGGCAATTCCCCCAGCAGGCACGGACGTCATCCAGTCCTAGGCCAAGAACAAGGCAGCAATGCAAAATACACGAGAAGTCCGAGTAAGTCAATTTCGTTTATAACAGTTAACCAGGGTACAAAAATGTGTCTTATTTACAGGGAATCGAAGCGAAGAAACCTCTCTACAAATAACCCACTCACGACGAATGACAAAGTTCGTCACCTACAGAAGCTAGGTCGACACCGACAGAGCAAAATTTGTTGACAAAAGACCCAAAGTAGTCGGCCCAAGCGAGAAGCCATGCAACCAGTAATTATTGGCCCCGAAGCCAGTAGCGAAGCCGAAGGAGATAGCAGGGGCAGGGATCCATTTCAAGTAGACTGGCCCAAAGCGAAGCGGATGCTAAAAAATTTGAGGATAAGGCCAGGAGGGACGGCTTAGGGAGCCCGGGCTCGGGAGGACACATCCTCGGGCACTTCGCCCTGCTCGGAGCGAGGGGGATCGACAAGCGGGGGAGCCTGCCGAACGCGCTCCGCACAATCCCGGAAGGAAGACTGGACGACTTCGACAATCCGAGGGGCGATGAGGTCTTCATACGTACCGAAGGCCTCCCTGAGAACCTCAAAGATCTTCTCCCCCAGGGTCCCGACAACACCCCTCTCCACCTCCTCTGCAAGCCGCGCCACCTGACGCCGATCCGATAGTTCCCTCTGAAGCTCCTCCCTCTCCAGGCGGAACGACTCAGCCGCGTCCTCAGCCGACTGCCGAGCGTCCTCCAACTTTCCCTGGAGGTCACCCACTCGCCCCTCCAGCTCGGCCACACAGAGCTTGAGATGACGAGACTCCATCTGAGCCTCCGTCATAGCTACCTCCGCCGCCCCGGCCCGCTCGTGGGCCTTCATGGAGGACTCCTCCAGCTCCCTCAAGAGGACGGCTCGGCACTGCAACTCCACGGCGAGCGCTGAACCCTGGAAGACGGGACATGGGCTAAGAAGAGGATAAAGGGAAGGATAGGATAGCAAGATAACCGAACCAGTTGAAGGATCCAAACCAAGGAATCCGACATCTTGTCGGCAGGGATCTTCTTGAGAAGGCTGCGGTCCCGGGGTGGGACGGAGACCTCAGCAACCTGCTGGGCCAAAGCTCAGTCGACAAATATCGAACTCCCAGGGACGACATCGAGGGAAGCCAAATTGCTCGCCAACAGGGCTCCGATCCCCGGTGATATGGGCGAGGACGCTGCGAGGGGGGTGGTTGTCAAGGCAACCGGAAGATCCCCGGTGGTCGCTGCAGGGAGCACGGAACCCGCCGGACTGGAGGAATCCGCGTCCTCCCTCCTCTTCTTTCCTCCGTGAGGCTCCGAGGGCGCCGGAGGGGAGCGCTTCTGCCTCGCACCATCCCCACCCTCGGGAACCAGAGGGGGCGCGCCAATGGCAGAAAGGACTGCACCAGACCCGTCGTTACCCCCCGCCTCTTGGGCTGGCGGGGCGGGTCCGGCCCTTGTGACCCCCCTGGGAAGAGGATCGCCAGAAGAAGAGGCGGGAGGTTCGGCCACCACCTTACCCACGGAAGGCTCGGCTCGGCGCACTTCCTCCTCAACGGTCCGCCGAGGCGCCCTCCCAGAGGTACTACCTCGGCTCCGAGCGGCTCCACGACGGATCAGCTCATCGACGTCATGGACGAACTCGCGGCCAGCCATCCCTGCAAGGGAAACCAAAATCAGGATGAGTCACAGGGCGATTCGAGACTGAAAAAGCGACCTACCCGGAGACCACAAGACGGCCTTCAGGAGTAGGTCGTCCAACAAAGACCAGATGGACTTCGATTCCAAGGGGAGGGTCGACAACAGCGCAGCAGCTGCCTGATCAACGTCAGAGAGGGCTAGCGGCGGGCGAGGCTGGACAGACCCGCCCCAACTTGTCAAAATCTGGGCGTCCTCCAGGAAGATCACAAAGACATAATCCGAACTCCAATCCCCCGACCAGCGGGGTAGCCCGATCAGGCACTCCCTCCTCGAGCGAGCTCAGAGTTGCAGCCATGACCCCGGGCCGACCGTCTGGATCTGATAAAAGTGGAAGAGAATGGGGAGAGACGGCTCCAGACCGCGGGTACAGCAGAGCGTCGCAAAGCCCGTCAGTACCGCAATCGAACAAGGGGTGAACTGGCAAAGGGGCACCATGAGATATTCCATGACCTGGATGAAGAAGGGATTGAGCGGGAAACGAAGACCCAGGCGGAACATTTCGACGTAGACGCCGACCTCATTGCTCCTCGGAAGGCAAATCCGCTCGTCGACGAATGGAACTCGGACATCGTACGGGAAGCAGAGATACCTTTCCCGGATCTCCGTGGCCACTGAAGGAGGGGTCCCCGACGGCGTTCGGAGGACAACCGGGGGCACGTTAAGCCGTACGGCAGCCGACGCCACGTCATCACAGGCGAAGTCTGGGAAAAGCTTCCCTTTCCCCTTATCTCGGAGGGGACGACTCCCGGCGGAGGAACCTGATCCCCCTAGCCGGGGCCCGCCTCGCCTGGACTCCGGAGGATCCCTCGCCCCTTGGCCAGAACCGCCTATCCTAAGAGCAGCCATAATACAAGAGCGAGAAAGGAATTACCTTTTAACTAGTTTGGAGGAGACAAGGAAGCGAAGGCGACGGGAAACTCCGAGTTGTGGAAAGCCTAGAACAATGGGAAGAGCAAGAAAGAAGTGGAGATCAACGCGGCTGGGGATCTTATATACCGGACACAGGGACGAATTCGAAGCGCCTGACAAGAACGCGTGGCAGGCCTCGAAGAACCGGCTGCGTTTCGAAATCGGCGCCAAGGGAAGTCCAATCGATCCGCCTCATCATGACCTACATTTATGACCACGCCTCGATTAAAGCGCCACTCGGAACCCCATGAGGCACAGCGGTCGAACCGAGCAAGCCAAGGCCGATCGACCCCACCGAGGGCGGCTCACGAACCCCTCGGCTTCTCAACTTAAGACGACCCCGCGAGCGGTGGGGATAAGCTTGCAGCTACACGTGGCAGCATCAGAGGACCGACGGCGCTTCGGAGCCCGCGCCTTAAAAGTATCGAACGGGCCAACTCATGATGACGACTAATAAATGAGTCGGCATCGACTGGCGAGCCTGTCAAAGTCGGCGGAAGTCACATCGGCCGAGCCGAACCGGCCGAGGCCGATCGACCCGACCGATGGGGGCAATTGTTACGCCTATTTGGCCGAGGCCCGAAAGACACGAGCCCAGAAACCCGACCTCCGGTCAAGAGCCCATCTGCGCACTCAGGCCCACTCGATAAGGCCCTATGGGGGACTCCCCCAAATGTCGATCCGACCTGGCCCCGGTAACACACGGGTCACTCACCCACTCCTGCGATAACCGCCCCCTCGATCCCGCTACCACTTAATGGCAGTTATGGGGAGATGCTGGCGTGGCGCAGGGAGCGGCGACGGGGGGGCGGATTGAGGGGGCACGATTGGGGGCGGACGAGCGACGTGGGTCGGGGGCAATCACGGCGGAGGTCTATAAAGGGGCTAGGAGGACGACAGGACAAATGACCGCATCTCAGGTATCCAAAACCTAAGGTACTCCATCAACGACCTAGTTCCCCCATTTCTCCTCCTTCCTCCCCTGCTCGCGCCGTGAGACGCCGTACCGATCTCCTCTCGAGTCGTACCGTCTCCGCCGGGCCTCCTCTTTCAGATCACTGTCTGACTTAAGCATCGGAGGGGTTTTGGCCGGAACCAAGGTCCGGCCCCCCTGACGAGTGTTCTCGTCTACGCAGGAGGATATCCAATCCACGGGCCGAGGCTTCCCCTCCGCCCCTCGCCGACCACGCAACCAGCTCGACGACCGAGGCTTCCCCTCGTCGTCCGACCGCCGAGGCCGAGCACAACCGACCGAGGCCGAGCGTCTCAACCCAGGCCGAGGCTCCCCCTCGCCCTACCAACGACCGAGGACCCCGATTCGACCCAGCCGACGCGCTCCACGTCGTCCGCAGATCCAACTCGAGCCTCGACTGCACCAACTCGACTCACCCGAGGGACCCAAGCGGGCCCCTTGACCACGTTGACCGGGTTGTCCACGGTCAACGCTTTGTAGTGAGAAAACACTCTGAAACAGGGATATTCTTCTTGTTTCTTCTCTCTTGAGCCATAGAAGGAGGAGGGTTGACTGCTGACATGCTGAGGGGCAGAATTGAGATTAGAAGGGCATTTCTTCTCAAAATGGGCAGCAGTCGAAGAACAGCAGTTGAGAACATATCAAAAATGAGCAAACTTTCATCATTGCATCAGCAACTGAAACTTTCTGCAATCCTTCAGCTGGTTCCAAAGATCTGCCTTTGACATTGTGGACCTTGATTCTCGCTGCGAACGTGAAAGAACAACAAAGATCAGATGAAACCAGAGATATAAAGAATAAGCATAGAAATTAGAAGAAAATAAGATGAAATCTTACACATTACCCCAGACGACCAAGAGAAGGAACAAAAATAAACAAAACATCGCGCTAAAATCAGAAGATCCACGATCAAGGGCACACCAAATTCAGGATTCGGAGAAATTGAGAGCTCTGATCAGCTCCAGTTTCACGATCGGAAACATCGATGAGAAGTGATTCGCATGTGTTCGTCGTCTTCAAGATAGGGAGAGAGAGAGGGAGAGGAATAGAGGGGGGAGAGAGAGAGAGCGAGAAAGAAGAATTTGAGAGAGAGAGAGAGAGACTTTTTCAGAACGATGAGTTTTGGGGCTGAGATTTTAGCCACAGATTGATGATGTGGCTGCACTTATTTTGCCATGGATTGATGATGTGGCATCATCTCTTGCGTTCATCCCCACCTTGCGTGTGAGATAGAGAGAGTGCAGAACTTTTGTTTATAAAGAATATTAAATGTTCCCCCCGGGTTTCCCCCAATACAAACTTTCCCCCTCCCCCAAAATATTTCACAAACAAAATTTTTGTTCCTCCCAACAAATTTTCTCCCAACACAAAAATTTTCCCTTCAAAACTTGATGTGACATTGCCACATAGGATAAGTTCAAAAACAGCTCTCAATTGTAATATAGATTTTTTAATTTGAAAACCCATTAATAACTTTTTAAAGATTTAAGAGACTGAACAAATTTTATTACACCTAGTTAGAGAGGATCATATGGAAAAAATTAACCCTTAACAAAAACATGCGCCGCAATTATCCGGTCATAAACGTTCTCTATGCTCTGCAATGGCGATTAGGGTTTTATCCGGACGCCATCTCCGTCGCGTCCTCCCATCGACTCCCATTCTAATTCCTTCAATTTGCCTCCGAAAAATCCAACCTTTCTCAAATCCCTCAAATGTTCGGTCACAAATCGTATCGGAATCCCTAGAAAGCACCAAATTCAATAATCAAATCGCCTTGGCCAGTACATTACAAAGGTATGGTTTTCCCCAATGTCAAATCCATGAATTCATAAAAAGGAACCGGATTTTATCCAATTCGTCGTCTGCTGAGGTCGAGAATTGCATTAAAGTACTCTTGTCGTTTGGTCTCACTCAAAAGTCTCTTCTTTCGATCATTTGCAACTGCCCTAGAGCTCTGCAGCTAGGGTTTGTGGATGAATGGATATTGGCCCTCTCGGAAGTAGTGTTTCCTACCGTTTCATCATCCCTATTATCTGCTGTTCTCGAACAGTCGGGTAGGTTCAGGATCGAACCAAATGATTTCCGTCGATATGCACGGATAATGAAGACGGATTTGGGGTTTAGTGATGGAACGATAATTAGGGTTTTTGAAGAATTGCCTGCTGCGTTTATGAAGGAGGCTATTGATGTCAGTAGAAGAATAGAGGTCTTGATTAATTTTGGAATCAATAAGGAAGATATTGACGGGGTTTGTTATAAGTTTCCAATGTTCTTAGCATTTGGCGTTGAAGGGAGGTTGCGACCTTTGTTTCAAGAATTGAGAGATTTGGGGTTTTCACGGAACGTGGTTAGCGGTATGCTACTTGACAATCCAAAGCTTCTTCTCAGCATGGAAACGGGGGAAATTTCACGGTGTTTGGAATTAATCAGAAGTTTGAAATGCCGAGCTCCAATTAAGGAGAAAATTCTATTGAATGGTCTTCTTGGAGCCGGAATTGGCGTGAAACTTAGAGTAGATTTCTTGTGCACATATGGGTTGATCCGAAGAGACGCCTTCAAGGTTCTGTATGTAGAGCCAAGATCAATTTTGTATGGCTTGGAAGAAATTGAGAAGAAAATAGATTTCTTGATTCAAAAGATGGGATTCACCATTGAGCATTTGGTGGAATTTCCAGAGTATTTGGGTGTGAGTTTAGAGAAACATATAATTCCACGCTTCAATGTTATTGAGCAGCTGAAATCGATGGATGGGCTTTCTTTTGAGGTGGGATTGAAACATCTGGTGAGGCTTAGCAGGATGAAGTTTTACAATTTGTATGTGAAGCCGTACCCGGAGTGTGAAAAGATCTTTGGTGGAATCGTCAGAGGAAAACAGGCTAGACCTCGGCATCCTCCTGGGTTGTGGAAGATGTTTACTCCGCCGAAGTTTCCTGATAGCAAAGAAGATGTAAGGAACATGAAGCTGTTTGTGGAGTCTCTGGTTTAGAACAGGTGCAAATGAGCTGTGATCATAGAGATTGGTCAATGCTGTGGGCAGGATAGGCCCTGCCGCTTAATTGTTGGCGAGTGAACACGGATTGACTTGGCTACATTTTGGTTGTAGCATAATACAACACAATGAAAGGGTATGCTTCTGCCTGTGTATTATGTGACAAGCCAGATGATATCATCTTCATTCCATGTAAGCAAACATTTTTCCATTTACGGACAAGTTTGATCAGCTTTTGGCCCTGAGTAAGGCATTAACTGTGATGAAATATTAGGAAGGTCATCAGAGAAAAAGGCTCAACATAATGCACTCAGCTCCTGGTTTGAGATTTGGCTTGGTGACATTGACCTCACAAATTTTTGTGGTGGTAAGCTTTCACTTATATTCTTTACAGATTTCGGACATGACGGTGGTTGGCTTGAACTCTGAGGTAGTGAACTTCGAGGAATGCAGTTTGTGAATCGGTCGATATGTCTTTTGGTCTTCTTCCTAACTAAACTGCTGGTGCTGAATGAAGGACACGACCACTGGAACCAACCTCAGTGATTCATCGTTGTCATGCCAACCGCTGAGACTGTGAAATCATATCCAGTGTTGCATAAGCTTTTGATATGCGTTACCTGCAGGCCTATGTTTTGTAAAAACTAGCTCGTGGGTCTGTTAGAAGTAACAAAAATTGCAGTTGAATATAAATTGCAAATTAAGGTAGAAGTTGTTGGCGTTGCCATCTTTGATTGTTTATCATGTGATTAAACTTCTAACATCTCCTTTTCCTTGTTATGGAGCAGGTTTGCAATTCATCAAATAATTCGTATTCTACATGCCACATACATATGTAGCTTCTTCTCATTCTTTCTTTTACTTCAGTTCCGAGTAGCTTCTCATCTATTAGAAGTATATGATTATCAATAGGTTGAAATGCATTGATGTTATATACCTAGACAGTCATGAATATATGTATTGTTTTGGCCAGCAACAACGTATTCAAGTTCCAACTTGCTCATACTGGACGCTATGCCTAGGGGGTTCACATCAAAATTGCTTCAGAAAGAAAGTTAGGCTAAATGGCAATAAAGTTATAAAATCAATGGAATGAAACAACTGGCAAGTTGAATTTTGTGGCTGGGAACAAAGTGAGCCATCAATAGAGTGTGGTTGTGACACAGAATGGTGTTGACATTTTCCTTTGTATTCCTTTTCTACTTCTATTG
>JAULAV010005571.1:0-25000 GCA_030789695.1 Scilla litardierei
GCTGCTCACCCGGTCGTGTAAACCGACCGTGCATGAACTCAACCGATCGGTTGATATTCCCCAAAAGTTTCCGAAAGTTCTCCCCAGCTCACCCGGTCTTCCACCCGGTCTCTTCATCACTCAACCGATCGGTTCATTCTGGGACAGATCTCGGCATGTATCTGATACATCCCAACCGATCGGGTGAGATATCACCCGATCGGTTGGGGCTTGTTTCCTGCAAAAACCAAAAAATTTGATTAAGTCCCTGAATGGATGTTCTCGCGGCTGACTTTATTTACAGAAATAGATAAAATAAATGAAAAAAATAGCGCTAAAAAATTTGAGAAAAAGTTTAGAACATGGGTTGCCTCCCATGAAGCGCATTTGTTTAACGTCGTTGGCTCGACGCCCGTAAGAGATGGTCAAGTTGCATCCGGAGGGTTGGAAGAAGAGTTGTCGCTCGTGGGGGGGTCCGACCGGAGAGAATCCGGGTTCTCCTACTGCGCAGTGTTTCAGACGCTGCCCGTTTACTTTAAACGGCTCATCCCTTCCCATTATCTCGATGGCCCCGTGCGGGAAAACCTTGGTGATGCGGAACGGTCCTGACCATCTTGACTTGAGTTTCCCAGTAAAGAGCTTCAGCCGTGAGTTGAACAGGAGAACTAAGTCCCCTTCTTTGAATTCCCTCCTTAAGATTCGCTTATCGTGCCACCGCTTCAGTTTCTCCTTGTAGATCTTGGCGTTCTCATAGGCATTGAGCCGGATTTCGTCAAGTTCGTTGAGTTGAAGATGCCAGTGCACTCCCACCTTCTCGGTGTCAAAATTCAGATTCTTAACCGCCCAATATGCCTTATGTTCCAATTCCACAGGAAGATGGCAAGCTTTCCCGTAGACGAGCCGGTAGGGAGTTGTGCAGATGGGAGTTTTAAATGCCGTCCTGTAGGCCCAAAGCGCGTCAGGGAGCTTTGATGACCAGTCCTTCCTGGAGTTGGCCACAGTCTTTTCTAGTATGCTTTTAATCTCCCGGTTAGAGACTTCCGCCTGACCGCTGGTCTGCGGGTGGTAGGCACGCCCCACCCGGTGTTGTACCCCGTATTTTCTTAGGAGGGCCTCAAATTTCTTTTCTACAAAGTGGCTTCCTCCGTCACTGATCAGGACCCGA
Source organism: Scilla litardierei (assembly GCA_030789695.1). Taxonomy (NCBI): domain Eukaryota; kingdom Viridiplantae; phylum Streptophyta; class Magnoliopsida; order Asparagales; family Asparagaceae; genus Scilla; species Scilla litardierei. The sequence goes on from JAULAV010005571.1 coordinate 1,145, forward strand.
GGCACACCAAACCGCGGGAAGATGTTGTTTTTAAAGAACTTAGCCACCACTTTAGAGTCATTGGTTGGACTGGCCACCGCTTCAACCCATTTCGACACGTAGTCAACGGCCACCAAGATGTACTGGTTCCCCGAGGAAGAAGGGAACGGCCCCATGAAGTCCACTCCCCACACATCGAAGATTTCTATCTCTAGGATGTAGTGTTGAGGCATCTCATTTCTTTTGGAGATATTCCCGGCTCTTTGGCATCTATCGCAGGCTTGTACATAAACATGTGTGTCCTTGAAGAGCGTAGGCCAGTAAAATCCGCTTTGGAGGATTTTTGCAGTGGTCTTGTAGGTGCTCGCGTGCCCTCCACATTGCTGTCCGTGGAAGTGGGAAATGATGGAAGTCGCTTCAGTTTCAGGGATGCATCTTCGTATCACCCCATCATTGCAGGTTTTGTATAGGTGGGGGTCATCCCAATAGAATTTGCGGACCTCATGGAAAAATTTCTTCTTCTGCTGTAAGCTCATATTGTGAGGAACGATGGCACACGCCAGATAATTTGTGATGTCGGCGTACCAGGGGGTCCAGGAGGAAGATACAGAGAAGAGATGCTCGGCAGGGAGTGAATCATCGATTGGTGTAGCATTCAAATCGAGAGTGGGCATCCGGGACAGGTGATCGGCAATGACATTCTCCGCCCCCTTTTTGTCTCTGATTTCCAGGTCAAACTCCTGGAGGAGGAGGATCCATCTGATGAGTCGTGGATTGGCTTCCTTCTTGTTCAATAGATATTTAAGGGCCGCGTGATCCGTGTGTACGATCACCTTGGCGCCAACAAGATATTGTCGGAACTTATCCATGGCGTAGATTACCGCGAGCAATTCCTTTTCCGTGGTAGTATAATTTCTTTGGGCGGCATCAAGGGTTTTGCTCGTATAATATATGACATGGAGGTTTTTATCTTTCCTCTGCCCTAGGACGGCACCAACCGCATAATCACTAGCGTCACACATCAGCTCAAAGGGGAGTTCCCAGTCCGGTGGTTGTATTATGGGTGCGGAAATCAAGGCTAGCTTCAAAGTGCGGAAGGCCTCCACACACTCCTCGCCGAAGACGAAAGGTGCGTCCTTCACGAGGAGTTGGGTCAGAGGCCTGGAAATCTTCGAGAAGTCTTTGATAAAGCGGCGATAAAATCCCGCATGTCCTAAGAAACCACGGACTCCTCGAAGATTGTGCGGTGGTGGAAGCTTTTCAATCACTTCGATTTTAGCCTTATCAACTTCGATTCCCCTCGAAGAGATGATGTCTCCCAGCACAACTCCCTCTTGGACCATGAAGTGACACTTCTCCCAGTTTAGGACAAGTCTCTTTTCCTGACATCTCTCCAGGACCTTAGTGAGATTACTGATGCACGAGTCAAATTCAGTTCCGTAGACTGAGAAGTCGTCCATGAAAACTTCCATGATGTCTTGGGAGTAGTCGGAGAAGACAGCGGACATGAGTCTTTGGAACGTAGCAGGGGCGTTACAAAGCCCGAACGGCATTCTTCTGTAGGCGTACGTCCCGAACGGGCAGGTGAAAGTCGTTTTCTCCTAGTCATCATTATGAATAGGGATTTGAAGAAATCCAGAATACCCGTCCATAAAACAGAAATAATTATGCTTCGCCAGCCTCTCGAGCATCTGGTCAATAAAGGGGAGGGGGTAATGATCCTTCCTTGTAGCCTTGTTCAGCTTCCTATAGTCAATGCACATCCTGTACCCTGTAACGGTCCTCGTTGGTATAAGCTCGTTCTTTTCATTGCGAACCACCGTCATTCCTCCCTTCTTGGGTACAACGTGTACCGGGCTAACCCAGCGACTATCGGAGATAGGGTATATAATACCGGCATGTAGAAGCCTTACAATCTCTTTCTTCACAACTTCCATCATTACGGGATTCAACCTCCGCTGCGGCTCAATCGAGGAGGCTTGCTCATCTTCAAGAAGAATTCTATGTGAGCAGAGGCCCAAGCTAACCCCTTTTAAATCCTCAATTGCATATCCGAAAACTCCTTTAAACCTTTTTAGAACTCCAAGAAGTTTGGTCATTTGGTCCTCAGGTAGCGAAGAGTTAATTATAACCGGAAGGGTCGACCCTGCTCCCAAATATTCATACTTAAGTCCCGGCGGTAATTCTTTCATCTCTACTTCTTGGGGCCCTGACGCATACTTTTCGAGCTGAGCATCCTCAAGGGAACAGATTTCTTCGTGGATTTCACTGAAGCCAGAATCCGGAATCTCCACCTCGGCCGTGGCTCCTAGCGGTGAAATTTCACAGGGTACAGTGGGGACGGTCGAGAGATGCACCGGGTCTCTTCCGAGCTCACCATAATTATCCGGGAAGAAAGCTTGTAGGTGAAAACAGGTTTCAGTCATCGATGATTCTCCACAACCGTTTCCAGCTTCTCCATCGTTCAAAGACCGGGGACACTCAATAGAAGTCTGCAAGGGGTAGATTGGTTCCTGTTCAGCGTCGCCTCCAAATCTGGTCGGGTGGTTCTCCTGACACAACTCTGCGGCTGACTCTTCTTCACTACATTCGAGACCATGGTTGTCGATACACGCCATTTCTGCGTGGGGAGAGGGAGCTGCCATGGCAAGGTACTCCTGCGCATCTCGATATCTTTGGCATTCCACAGCGGCAGTCAGGAGGGATAGTATATTTGAAGTATTCAGTGATTCTGCTAAGCTCCGCGCCAAGCAGCGGACATGGTGAGAGTGATCCCAGATGTCTCCTGAAACTGCGTGCAGCATCTTCTTCACTTCGCTTCTCGGCGGCCAAACGCCTAAGGGTGGCGTTAATCTCTGGATCGGGGGGGAATCAAGTCGTCAAGACTCCTTTAACTCCTGCGCATGAAAAACAACAAACACCCGTGAAGCGACAAGTGGGAAGGAAACATATAAAATAAGAAGTAAAAAAAATATGAAAAACAAAAAGAAAAAGAAAAAAGAGAATGCGAAAATTATCGCGAGGTAGGGATGTGAGCTAGACACGAGGGTTCAAGAGATCCTAAAATATCAAGCACGTTGCCTCCCCGGCAACGGCGCCATAAACTTGACCGGCGCCTCGCTTGCGTCGCGGCGTCGCGGTGTCGTTTACCGCAAGTTTCACGGTTAGTGTAGGGTGCGGGAATATCGAACTCAGGGAGGCGAGGTTGTGCTTGGGTCAGGTAGGACCTAAATCACCCCGAGGGGCGAGCTAGCCCGAATCGGTGGTTGGTTGTCATGAAAGGAAATGAAAGCGTATGAACAAAAAGAAAGTAAACCCGGGACTTTGGTTTCCGACCCGACGAGAGACTCTCGTCGCTACGGCCTACGGGTATGGATAGCGATCGGGATTAGGGTCTAATGGTGAGACGTTGCCTCTGAAAGTGGTACCGGCGTCCCATGGGCCCGATATTCCGGTCGGTGCCCAGGATGATACACCGGACTTCCCGGATTCGATCAGTGGGCACTCCCATGTCCATAAACATTGATCGATCCCGGGAGCACTAAGTCCGCAACGATATCTCCCGACGTCTCATCCTGCCGCTCCCGCGTGCTAGGATTCGGCGTCTACGCTAAAGGCGTGAGCTTTGGCTAGGGAGTCAACCGCCAAGTTTATTCCCCCTTGGCCCGACGGTCAAAGGCGGTCTTTTTCCCGCCGATGACAATGAAACGCCCCGCGTAACCGTTAGATTCCTACTCCCTATCGATTTCCTAACCCTATGGACGCATCGGGAAGAGCCCCCGAAGGGGCTTCCACCAAAATCCCAGATTTGGGAACTACTCACAAAAATTCATGAAAAAGCAATCTAAATGAAATTTAACCGTTAGAATCATAATCAGACAATTGCAATACGGAAGTAAAGGAGTAGTAAAGACAATACTAAAAAATTAGAAAGATCTGAAAACTTACTTAAGAGTAACAATTACAGCCGTCACGAGGAAATAAAACAGTAAAAAAATACAACTCTCCCGTTTCTGGAACCCTAGGGGTCATATATATAGATTTTCGGATCAACCGATCGGGTGACAAGTCAACCGATCGGTTGATCCGTTACAGATAAATTACAGAAAACGGCGAGTTTTCACCCGATCTCACGAACCGATCGGGTGAGTTCTTGAGCGACCGGTTGGATCTTGGAGCAGTCGGGTGAACCGGTCGGTTCGACGCCCGTGTCTTCAGCTCTTTTTCTCAGCTACAGATGAACCGATCGGGTGAGAGTCACCCGATCGGTTGGAATTCTGCTCGAAAAGACAGAGAACAGCCGCCCGCAGAACCGGTCTGTGAACCGGTCGGATGACTTCTTCGTGAGCTGCGGTAGCGACCGGTTGGTGCACGCGTGCATCACCCGATCGGTTGGAGATGACCAACCGACCGGGTGAGGGGCAGAAAGATGAATACTTCGCCGTTTGACCCCCTGGATCACGCGTGACTTCTCCCGTTGCTCCGGGGACTTGGGATATCATCGTAAAAGGTCCCCTACGTGGTCGAACTCCTGCAATCATGGACAAACAAAGAAAAGTGAAAGAAAACGGGAAAACATACGAAAACGAATAAGAGACGGCGGAAAACACGGAGAAACACAAAAGAAAACGTGCGTGAATATATGAAATATAGACGCACGTCACTAACGCAACGAAGCGACCATATTCGTTGAGTTTATGGACGTGTTTGCCAACTTTCTGCCACCGTAGCCCTTATAGGAGTGTCTTCGTTGCAGGCGTCGTTGTACCTGGCTGTCAAGTATGACGACGGTTCAAAGACACCGAAAAGAACTCCGATTCCCAAGAGGCGGTGAACACCAACACATGGTTCGTTATAAATAGAATGAGATTTTCATTTTCGAGATCAGAAATGACAGTAGGAGGTGTTTGTGTGTCTTAGACGATCTATAGTATAAAGATGAAGGGGATGGAGGAGAAGATAGTGTAAAGAGGAGATGGCCGTTCCACGTGCATGCGTGAAAAAAGTACTGGTTGAATTCTATCGTCCATTTCTATCTCAAGCATCAGGCCCGAACAGTAGAAGACCATCTCATCTTTACACCCCATATCCATCTCCATCTCGTCCATTTCTACCTCATGCATCATGCTCGAACATAAGAAGACCTTATTGTTTCTAGACGGAGGTTGTGTGGGCAAAAAGAAGAAGATGATATAGGAAAGTAGAGGAAGTTGTGAGAAGATGAGGGCTCCTTGTCCGCCATTTTATAGGGGAATTGAACCAATCAAAATAAAACTCAACGGTTTTTCGCCTTGATCAACAATTATGCCAATTGGAAAATTACTCCCACCAATACTAATCTCCACTAATCCTTTTTAATACATTTTATTCGATGCGCACACCATGCTAAATAATACAGAAGGGAGTAATAAACTATCAGAATTGATCACCGCGCAAAATGCATGGAAAAATGGAATTGCTCAAGGCGCAAAACGCACAACGCATGGTAGCGTATTGTATTGGTTTATGAGGATGCGACCGAAGTAGAGTTAATGTGTGGCTCCATCGAAGACCCAGTCATGCTACAGGAGGGGTTCTCGTGAATATACAAAAGACTGCTCTTCAATCTACAGCTGATTGATACCAGACAAGTGCATTTCTCAAGAATGTTTGATCGGCCGGTGGGATGTGAGCTAGAAAAATTAATAGCCGCTGACATAATTGCACAAAGCTAAGAACAGACGAATTTATGGCCGTTGTGCGCGATGAGAAAATTTTTAATGGTTTAAATAATTGCTCATAGAGAACAACAAGAAACAACAGGTGTAGATGCTTTGAGTCGTTATGCGCTTTAACATGTGTTCGCTTTGAGCATCTAAGGTATTTTATAGACAATTGTTTAACGCGCACAACCAATCTGAAGACATATTCAATCGAATTCAAATATATTGATGTGCATACTGATACAGATCCAAACTGATTCATTAGCCTATGCTCTTACAAACTGATACATATGATTAAGCCTGGATGGTGGCCCTTGGACACATAGGTTGGCAGTGCATGGCTACTGTACCTCCGAGGCACAAGCACTCCCTCCTGTTGTTTTCGATCTCTTGGCTCGATTCCAAATTGAAGAAGATAATGACGAAGAATCTAGAGGGAATATGAAAAAAGGTGAAATTATTATTACCATCGATCCAGAGGTTCTAGACTGCTTCGTTGGATGCGAGCCCTTGCGGTGTACATCGACCACGTTTACAGTTACCGTGCTCAGCGTATTTGTCATGCAATCCGAAGGCATCTGCTGATACCAGTATTCTAGCGCTGAAGCTTCCGGGTCTGGAAAATCAAATATTTCATCCTGGTAACAAAACAGAATGCTTAATGCCATCATACATACATACGTAGTTTTGAATTATTCAGAGGAAATAATTAGAAAATTTGTACTTACTCCAATGACTAGATCCTCTAGGTTCGGGCAGCTATTCAGCAAGCATGACAGGATTGAAAACGTGGTTGTTGTGCATGGTATCCATCTGAGGGTGAGTTCTTTCATCTTCGGCAAGAGACACCACAGAGTAACGGGCATGATATAGATATCAGATATGGACGATAGCATTCATTCAGCTGTTCGTCCATTTATAATCAGGATTGCCCGAAAAAGGGTTTCCAGATGTGAGGATTTCGCCTTCCACGAACAGCTGAAGGACTTACTGTTTCCATACGGAGGTTGTGTGGGCAAATAAAGAAGAAGATGATGGAAGAAAGTAGATGAAGTTGTGAGAAGATGAGTGCTCCTTGTCTGCCATTTTTATAAGGGAATTGGAGCAATCAAAATGAAGCGTATAATAAGTCCTTGATCCTACAGTAATGCAATGGATCTCGGGAATCAACAATTATTTACTCAACGCGTCAACCGCGGAATACCAACGTGAAAATCGTGTAATCCCAATTATTTTAGCATCTGGATCAAAATAGGTTAATTACTCTCCGTGCATAACAAGGAAATTCATCGATTTTTTGCCTTGATCAACATTGATGCTAATAGGAAAATTACTCCCAACAATACTACTCTCCACTAAGATTTTTTAATACATTTTATTCGACACGCACCCTGGGCTAAATAATACAGAAGAGAGAAACTATTATAATTGATCCCCGCGCAAAACGCATGGAAAATGGGAATTGCTCAATGTGCACAACGCAGATGGGTTAATGAGGATGTGACTGCTGCAGTACCATATTAACTGTGTGGCTACATCGAAGACCCCGTCAAGCTACAGAAGGGTGCTCGTGAATAAGAAAATACTGCTCCTGAATCTACAGCTGATTGATACCAGACATGATTTTCCCAAGAATGTATGACCGGTGGCAAGTGAGCTGGCAAAATTTATATTTTGGCCGTTGTGCGCGGTGAGCAAATTTTTTATGGTTTAAAAAATTGCTCAAAGCGCACAACAAGTATCGCCAGGTGTTCACTTTGAGCCGGTGTGCTCGTTCAGCAAATTTGTTATGGCTAACATAATTGCGCAAAGCGCACAACATGCAGAATTATGCCCGTTGTGCGCGTTAAGCTCTATAGTTGCGTCGATGAAAAATTTGCTCAACGCCCCCACGGGAATAAATTTGACCATTTTGCGCTTTGAGCATATTGGTGAATTGCAATAATTTTAATTCCACCGCGCACCAGCGCATTGAATCAATCACATTCCAAATTTCATCATACTTAAACACGCACAACCAGCAGAATTATGCCCGTTGTGTGCGTTTAGCTAAAGTGTAGATTAAATCTCATACATATTCTAGTTGATGTTATTTTGAAAATGACCCAGCCATTCAAATATATTGATCTACATACTAATACAGATCCAAACTGATTCATTAGCCTATGCTCTTACAAACTGAAACATGTGATTGTCGGTGTGATCTGCGTGCTTCCCCGTCAACTTCCGCGAGTTCATCGGGCGATCATCTTCGTTCTGTTTATTACCGTCGATGCCGATTTTCTGCCATCATCGGCTGGATATGAGTGTAGTCATAGCATGCGTCGGTGTAACCTGCAATCATGTATGTAGCCGTTTCAAAGACACCGAGAGAAACTCCGATTCACATGAGGCGTCAAACAACACCAACAGATCAAAATACTAAACACCGCTGGTCTTTGAACAACTTACAAGCTCAGATGCAGAACTGCATGCCACGATGCGTTCCAGTAAGAGAATACTAAACACTGCATGCGGCCCCAACCTCATCGCATCTCTTCGTTACAACCTCCTCAAGATCTGCTAAGGCGCACGTAGGTGGAGGATCTTCGTTGTAGACAATGAAGGCGGATCCTACGGAGAACACACTGGCATTTGATGCGTCCATCACCAGGTCAACATTCTTCCGGATGGTTCGACCGGCAGCTAGATCCACCTTTTCGAGGAAGCCCCTTTAAGGAGGCTCGAACTGATCGGTGAAGTAAAAGCTTAATCCAGCGAAGATCTTCACCGCCTGTAAGAGACCAATATAAGAGACAAATATGATATGTGCACTACTGGACATGGGCCTCCACACACGCATACACAAGGAAAAGTGTTCATAAGATGGCTTCCTTCGATAATTATCCAAAGACTCAAATAGTTCAAAACATTTTCCAATTCAAATAGTTCAAAGGCGCGACATGCCGTCATTGGCGTGTCATTACAGTCACTTCCCTGCTCGTTTTGTAATTTCTGTCGCTTTACTTGAGCATCATCAACATCATCTGTTCAGACGAGGAAATGGATGTGTGACTCTTCACATCATTTGATTTTCTGGAAATCTGAGACAACCATGCCTTTTGTGTTTCCGCACAGGTTCCAGGCTTCCAGCTTCTGCATTATGAGACAATTATGATCTGCTTCATCCACAGTCAGATTTGGCCAATTTGCCTGCGAGCCAAGAGATCGAAAAGAAATGAGGGAGTGCTTGTGCCTCAGAGAGACGGTACCCATGCACCGCCAACCTAATTGACCCAGAGCAGCCAACCAGCGCGCAAAGGCCCGGGGGGCCATTCTTCTCTTCGCAGACCAGGGAGAGAAGCATATTAGGGAGGCAACTGCATCAGCCTGTAGTCCTCCGATTTCATACGTTTCTCCAGGGCATTCACGGCATTCACGATCCATTTATCCTACAGTAATGCTAGGGATCTCGGGAATGAAAATCTTATTTACTCAACGCGTAATCCCACCGAGAAAAAAGAGTAATCCTAAGTATTTTAGGCTCAGCTGAAAAAGAGGCAATTTACTCTCCCCACACGACAAGGAAACTGAACCGTTTTGCGCCTTGAATTACTCTCCGTCAAAAACTCGAAAAATTATTTATTTTCCAGTGCAACAAAAACAATCAAATTATTTCTGTTGTGCGTGCGGGTTAATTGGTTCCACTATAAGCCCTTGTGTGTAATGTGGAGTCTTCAGATGTGAGACCGTGTGTGTACAGCGGATGGATATTGATTAACACTATGACTTTTAACCACCGCGCACGACGCGTACAACGGCTAATTGATATCAGCCCTTTGTTGCGTTTATTAACGTCATGGCTTGGTAACGGCTATTTATTACAAATGTATTTTACAAATCACGTGACCAAATTTAATAATATTAGTACCGATGGAAATATCTCAATTATACCTACTACATGAGACCAATATTGGATATTTTTTCGAGCAAATTTAAAATATTTACAATATTACAAGAAATACTAAATACTTAAAATTAAAAAAAATTAACATTGAAGAATAATATTATTTATAGTTTTCTTTCATGCAGAAATAATGTATTAGATTAACCAATTTTAATGATAAATATTTTTCATTAGTAAAGCTTAAACAAAGAGAAAATAGGATTTGAAGATGGTGGGTTGGAGTTGCCCATCCTCAAAAATAGCATCTTTTAGAGATATTCCATTTTGAAGGGGGTTTTTTAGAGATTTGTGGTGGAGTTGCTATATGGAATTGGAGCAATCAAAATGAAGCGTATAATAAGTCCTTGATCCTACAGTAATGCAATGGATCTCGGGAATCAACAATTATTTACTCAACGCGCAAACCGCGTAATACCAACGCGAAAATCGCGTAATCCCAATTATTTTAGCATCTGGATCAAAATAGGTTAATTACTCTCCGCGCATAACAATAAAACTCAACGATTTTTCGCCTTGATCAACATTGATGCTAATAGGAAACTTACTCCCAACAATACTACTCTCCACTAAGATTTTTTAATACATTTTATTCGACACGCACCCCGGGCTAAATAATACAGAAGAGAGAAACTATTATAATTGATCACCGCGCAAAACGCATGGAAAACGGGAATTGCTCAATGCGCGCAACGCAGATAGGTCAATGAGGATGTGACTGCTGCAGTACCATATTTACTGTGTGGCTACATCGAAGACCCCGGCAAGCTACAGAAGGGTGCTCGTGAATAAGAAAATACTGCTCCTGAATCTACAGCTGATTGATACCACACATATGATTTTCCCAAGAATTTATGACCGGTGGCAAGTAAGGTGGAAAGCCGTTACATTAGTGCTCAACGTTCAGTACCAAAAAATTGCTCAAAACGCACAACAAGTAACGCCAGGTGTTCATTTTGAGCCGGTGTGCGCATTCAGCAAAATTTGTAATGGTTACCATAATGGTGCAAAGCGCACAATATGTAGAATTATGCCGGTTGTGCGCGTTACGCAAAAGTTGCGTCGATGACAAATTTGCTCAACGCCCCCACGGGAATAAATTTGCCCGTTTTGCGCTTTGAGCATATTTGTGAGATGCTATAAGTTTACTCCCACTGCGCGCCACCGCAGTGAATCAATCAAATTCCAAATTTCATCATACTTAATCTGAATCCCAACCAAGCCTACATCCAAACTTTTAGATTTAAGTCTTATTATACTTGTTCAATCTGAAAACATTGTAGATTAAACCGGATACTTGTTCATTCTGACTCAGAAACAACATACAAACTTTAAAAATAAATCTGATACCTTTTCAATCTGAAGGCATATTCAATAGAATTCAGAAACTGCTTGCAAAATTTTAGATTAAATCTCATACATATTCAAATTGATGAAATTTTGAAAATTACCCAACCATTCAAATATATTGATGTACATACAGACTGATACAGATCCAAACTGATTCATTAGCCTATGCTCTTACAAACTGATACATATGATTAAGCCGGGATGGCGGCCCTTGGTCACATAGGTTGGCGGTGCATGGCTACCGTCCCTCTGAGGCAACAGCACTCCCTCCTTTTGTTTTCGATCTCTTGGTTCGCATCCAAATTGAATAAGAAAATGAAGAACAATCGAGTGGGAATATGGTGAAATTACAGTAACCATTGATCCAGACGTTCTACAATGCTTCGTTGGATGCGAGCCCTTGCGCCCGCCAATGTTCCAGGTTCAAAAATCCATGTTTTTTTAACTTATTGAAACTTCAATAAGTTAAAAAAACATGGATTTTTGAACCTGGAACATAGGCGGGCGTAACGGCTCGCATCCAACGAAGCATTCTAGAACGTCTGGATCAATGGTTACAGTAATTTCGATACTTCCTGGGCCCGAGGACGTTGTTCGTGCTTCAATCTTGAAGGGTATTCTGAAGGAGCGGACAAAGTTCGATGATCTTAGGAAGGATGAGATGATCCTCGATCCCTAAAAGCAAAAAAATGAACTGTGATCGATACCTTTCAACAAAAAAGAAGGACGCACAGATCAATCGATTGCATAAGTGCAAGCAAACTCGATCGGACAGATGTAGATGGATCTAGGGTTAGGGTTTAGTTCAGAATTTGGGCGAAGCAAGGGAGATGAAAAAATTTAGTCATCAGTTAAAAGCTTGGGGGAGGCGTCCATAACAATTTATAACCATCTAGTTACCTCGGTCGACCATCGTCGTTACGTTTATTATCGTCTTTGCCGACTGTCGGCAACCGTGAAACATGATAGGAGTGTCGTCATTGCACGCGTCGTTGTAACCGGCTGTCAAGTATGTATCATACTTGACACAATATGCTGGTTATGTCCCCCTGACCAGTACTTCTTGGGCGGCTGACCTGGGTGCCCAGTGTCGGGGATGGTCATATGGAAACCCTTTTTCGGGAATGCCTGATTATAAATGGACGAACAGCTGAATGAATGCTATCGTCCATATCTGATATCTATATCAAGCATGCACGAACAGCTGAAGGACTTACTGTTTCAATACGAAGGTTGTGGGGGCAAATAAAGAAGAAGATGATGGAAGAAAGTAAATGAAGTTGTGAGAAGATGAGTGCTCCTTGTCCGCCATTTTTATAGGGTAATTGGAGCAATCAAAATGAAGCGTATAATAAGTCCTTGATCCTATAGTAATGCAATGGATCTCGGGAATCAACAATTATTTACTCAACGCGCAAACCGCGGAATACCAACGTGAAAATCGCGTAATCCCAATTATTTTAGCATCTGGATCAAAATAGGTTAATTACTCTCCGCGCGCATAATAAGGAAACTCATCGATTTTTCGCCTTGATCAACATTGATGCTAATAGGAAAATTACTCCCAACAATACTACTCTCCACTAAGATTTTTTAATACATTTTATTCGACACGCACCCCGGGCTAAATAATACAGAAGAGAGAAACTATTATAATTGATCCTCGCGCAAAACACATGGAAAATGGGAATTTCTCAATGCGCACAACGCAGATGGGTCAATGAGGATGTGACTGCTGCAGTACCATATTAACTGTGTGGCTACATCAAAGACCCCGTCAAGCTACAGAAGGGTGCTTGTGAATAACAAACTACTGCTCCTGAATCTACAGCTGATTGATACCAGACATATGATTTTCCCAAGAATTTATTGCTGGTGGTAAGTAAGGTGGAAAAATTTATAGCCGTTACATAATTGCTCAACGTTCAGTACCAATAAATTTATGGCCGTTGTGCGCGGTGAGCAAATTTTTAATGGTTTAAAAAATTGCTCAAAGCGCACAACAAGTATCATCAGGTGTTCATTTTGAGCTGGTGTGCGCATTCAGCAAATTTGTAATGGTTACCATAATGGCGCAAAGCGCACAATATGTAGAATTATGCCGGTTGTGCGCGTTACGCAAAAGTTGCGTCGATGACAAATTTGCTCAACGCCCCCACGGGAATAAATTTGCCCGTTTTGCGCTTTGAGCATATTTGTGAGATGCTATAATTTTACTCCCACTGCGCGCCACCGCAGTTAATCAATCAAATTCCAAATTTCATCATACTTAAACTGATAAACACGCACAACCAGCAGAATTATGCCCGTTGTGCGCATTTAGCTAAAGTCATGACAAATTTGCTCAACGCCCCCACAGGAATAAATTTGACCGTTTTGCGGTTTGAGCATATTTATGAGATGCTATAATTTTAATTCCACCTCACACCAGTGCAGTGAATCAATCACATTCCAAATTTCATCATACTTAAACGCGCACAACCAGCAGAATTATGCCCGTTGTGCGCGTTTAGCTAAAGTTTAAATTAAGTCTCATACATATTCTAGTTGATGTTATTTTGAAAATGACCCAGCCATTCAAATATATTGATGTACATACTGATACAGATCCAAACTGATTCATTAGCCTATGCTCTTACAAAGTGAAACATGTGATTGTCGGTGTGATCTGCGTGCTTCCCCGTCAACTTCCGCGAGTTCATCGGGCGACCATCTTCGTTCCGTTTATTACCGTCGTTACCGATTTTCTGCCATCATCGGCTGGATATGAGTGTATACATAGCATGCGTCGGTGTAACCTGCAGTCGGGTATGTAGCCGTTTCAAAGACACCGAGGAACTCCGATTCACATGAGGCGTCGAACACCAAATGGTTGCATAACAAATAGAATGAGCTTTTTTTCTTCGTGATCGAAAAGGACAGGAGGGAGTGTTTGTGTGTCATAGACGAGGTATAGTGAAATGATGAAGGATTTAATGGTTTTGATGGAGTTTATAAAGAGGTGATGGATATGGAGTGTATAGTCGAGGAGTGGAAGGCGAAATGCTCACATATGGAAGGCATTCATCGGGCATGCATGTTTATAAATGGACGATAGCCCTTCATTGCATTTATTACCACCATTGCGTAAGTTTCCAACATCAACCATTTAGCTTTACGTGAAAAGAGAACTGGTTGAATTCCATCGTCCATTTCTATCGTAAGCGTCAGGCATTAGGGCTCGCTGTAGGATAACGGAGTATACTCATCAATTTGAATGGTTAATTTCACACTAAATGGACCGTGAATGCCCTGGAGAAGCGTATGAATTCGGAGGACTACAAGCTGATGCTGTCGCCTCCTGAATATGCTCCTATCCCTGGTCTGCGAAGAGATGAATGGCCCCCCTGGCCTTTGTGCCCTGGATGTCTGCACTGGGTCACATAGGTTGGCGGTGCATGGCTACCGTCCCTCTGAGGCACAAGCACTCCCTCCTGTTCTTTTCGATCTCTTGTCTCGCAGCCAAAATTGGAAATCCTAAGGAGGAAAGGGACAATTATGATCTGCTTCATCCACAGTCAGATTTGGCCAATTTGGCTGCGAGCCAAGAGATCGAAAAGAACAGAAGGGAGTGCTTATGCCTCAGAGAGGCGGTAGCCATGCACCACCAACCTAATTGACCCAGAGCAGCCAACCAGGGCGCAAAGGCCCGGGGGGCCATTCTTCTCTTCGCAAACCAGGGAGAGAAGCATATTCAGGACGTGACTGCATCAGCATGTAGTCCTCCGATTTCATACGCTTCTCCAGGGCTTTCACGGCATTCACGGTCCATTTATAGTGAAAAACGATCGATCAAATTGATGAGTATTAAGTCTGTTTTCCTACAGTAATGCTAAGGATCTCGGGAATGAACATCTTATTTACTCAACGCGTAATCCCACCGAGAAAAACACGTAATCCTAAGTATTTTAGGCTCAGCTGAAAAAGAGGCAAATTACTCTCCCCACACGACAAGGATACCGAACCGTTTTGCGCCTTGAATTACAATCCGTCAAACACTCGAAAAATTATTTATTTTCCAGCGCAACAAAAACAATCAAATTGTTTCTGTTGTGCATGCGGGTTAATTGGTTCTACTATAAGCCCTTGTGTGTAATGTGGAGTCCTAAGATGTGAGACCGTGTGTGTACAGCGGATGGATATTGATTCACACTATGACTTTTAACCACCGCGCACGACGCGCACAACGGATAATTGATATCAGCCCTTCTTTGCGTTTATTACCGTCATAGCTTGGTAACTGCTATTTATTACAAATGTATTTTACAAATCACATGACCAAATTTAATAAGTTTAGTACCGATGGAAATATCTCAATTATACCAACTACCTGAGACTAATATTGGATATTTTTCGAGCAAATTTTAAAATATTTACAACATTACAAGAAATACTAAATACTTAAAAATTAAAAAAATTAACATTGAAGAATAATATTATTTATAGTTTTCTTTCATGCAGAAACAATGTATTAGATTAACCCATTATAATGATAAATATTTTTCATTAGTAATGCTTAAACAAAGAGAAAATAGGATTTGAAGATGGTGGGTTGGAGTTGCCCATCCACAAAAATAGCATCTTTTAAAGATATTCCATTTTGAAGGGGGTTTTTAAGAGATTTGGGTTGGAGTTGCTATAGGGGAATTGGAGCAATCAAAATGAAGCGTATAATAAGTCCTTGATCCTACAGTAATGCAATGGATCTCGGGAATCAACAATTATTTACTCAACGTGTAAACCGCGTAATACCAACGCGAAAATCGCGTAATCCCAATTATTTTAGCATCTGGATCAAAATAGGTTAATTACTCTCCGCGCATAACAATAAAACTCAACGATTTTTCGCCTTGATCAACATTGATGCTAATAGGAAACTTACTCCCAACAATACTACTCTCCACTAAGATTTTTTAATACATTTTATTCGACACGCAACCCGGGCTAAATAATACAGAAGAGAGAAACTATTATAATTGATCACCGCGCAAAACGCATGGAAAACGTGAATTGCTCAATGCGCGCAACGCAGATAGGTCAATAAGGATGTGATGCTGCAGTACCATATTTACTGTGTGGCTACATCGAAGACCCCGTCAAGCTACTGAGGGGTGCTCGTGAATATACAAAATTATGCCAGTTGTGCGCGGTGAGCAAATTTTTAATGGTTTAAAAAATTGCTCAAAGCGCACAACAAGTATCGCCAGGTGTTCACTTTGAGCCGGTGTGCGCGTTCAGCAAATTTGTTATGGCTAACATAATTGCGCAAAGCGCACAACATGCAGAATTATGCCCGTTGTGCGTGTTAAGCTCTATAGTTGCGTCGATGAAAAATTTGCTCAACGCCCCCACGGGAATAAATTTGACCGTTTTGCGCTTTGAGCATATTTGTGAATTGCTATAATTTTAATCCCAATGCGCGCTACCGCAGTGAATCAATCAAATTCCTAATTTCATCATTCTTAATCTGAATCCCAACCACGCCTACATCCAAACTTTTAGATTTAAGTCTTCTTATACTTGTTCAATCTGAAAACATTGTAGATTAAACCGGATACTTATTCACTCTGACTCAGAAACTACATGCAAACTTTAAAAATAAATCTGATACCTTTTCAATCTGAAGACATATTCAATCGAATTCAGAAACTGCATGCAAAATTTTAGATTAAATCTCTTACACATTCAAATTGATGACATTTTGAAAATGACCCAGCCAGTCAAATATATTGATATACATACTGATACAGATCCAGACTGATTCATTAGCCTATGCTCATACAAACTGAAACTGAGGGGTTCTCGTGAATATACAAAAGACTGTTCGTAAATCTACAGCTGATTGATACCAGACATGTGCATTTCTCAAGAATGTTTGACCGGTCGGTGGGACGTGAGCTGGAAAAAATAATAGCCGCTTACATAATTGCTCAACACCCAGTACCAACTAATTTATGGCCGTTGTGCGCGTTGATCATATTTATAATGGTTACTCTAATTGCGCAAAGTGCACAACAAGCACAGCCAGAGCCAGCTGTTCGCTTTGAGCATCTAAGGTATTTTATGAACAATTGTTTAACGCGCACAACCAGCAGAATTTACTCGTTATGCGCGTTAAGCTGATGTTTCATCGATGACAAATTTTCTCAACACGACAACGTGAATAAATTTAATCATACTTATTCTGAATCCCAATCAAGCCTACATGCAAGCTTTTAGATTTAAGTCTTATTATACTTGTTCAATCTGAAAACATTGTAGATTAAACCGGATACTTATTCACTCTGACTCAGAAACTACATGCAAACTTTAAAATTAAATCTGATACTTATTCAAGCTGAAGGCATATTCAATCGAATTCAACTATATTGATGTACATACTGATACAGACCCAAACTGATTCATTAGCCTATGCTCTTACAAACTGAAACATATGATTGTCTATGTAGATGTTTGCAATGAAGGGCTCGCTGTAGGATAATGGACTTATACTCATCAATTTGAATGGTCAATTTCACTATAAATGGACCGTGAACGCCCTCAAAAATTTCGCTTTGTGCTTGAGATTACCCTCAAAAATTACTCACACTGCAACATCTGTATATACTGTATATTCACGAGCTCAACAACTGTAGACTCACTTGTTCTTTCCATGACTCACAGTAAATCAACTGTAGTCTCATCCTCATCAATGGGCAGTCCAATTCCTCATAACTGCAGCATTCAAAAACCTATTTAATACTCGTTTAATATTTGACATTTTGAATTCATAACAGCTATTTTTTGAACTCTATTTATATCCCTCTTCTTTCCTCAAGAAAATACACGGAAAAATTGCTTCCTCCAAAAATTCTTCTTTGCTTCATCCCGTTCTCCTGGGTAGCTGTACTGTGCAAAATCCAAAGTCTCTACCCAAGTGTTGACGCGGCCAATGACTGCTGTGTTAACCTTCGGGAGCAACCGGCAACAGCGATTACCACCGAGGTCGCGCCACATCGGTTTCAATTACATCTGCTAAGTATTCTACTTCTCGGATCTTCCTCGTATAGCCGCGGTATTCAACGTATTTTTCTTACAATATTTTTGTTTCTTAGTTTAACCAGACAAATTCTAACCATTGCTTCGTTCTGCTTGATGTAGATATATACCATGGTAAATGGAAGATAAAATTGAAAGTTACTCCTGCTATTTCAATGTGGACCATTTCCTTCATGATGTAGATGCCTGTAAAGAGAATGGGATGGCGGAAGAAAATGACGCCAATGAAATCCGGCTAACTTCGCAACCAAAATGCACCTTCAAATCTTCCCAGAAGATCTCAGCGGTCAGTGTACCTTCTAGGATAAAGAAGCATTTGCAACCAAAATGCACCTTTAAATCTTCCCAGAAGATCTCAGCGGTCAGCGGACCTTCTAAGATACAGTTGCATTTTCTTCCTTTCTTGCGTCTGAAAGTAGTGATTTTCCATGTATTCCATTTGGTAAGTATATACTTTTAAATACACTGTAGGTGAAATTTTTATTCAATTGGGTGGAAAATGATGTAGAAATTTGGTGATTTTACATGCATGCAGATACGGAACTTACCAAATGGAATACCTCGCAAATAGCATGCTGAGGCCAGCTGAAATTTTGAAAGTCATGTAGGAAAATCCAACCTTCCATGCAAATAAATTTATAATGCACGTCACCGATTAAAAAGGGACTACAAGAATGTTGTCGCTTTGCATGTAAAACTTCCAATAGGATTCCTGCTGTTTACTTTGCAAGTGAAAGAAGCGGGGTTTACAGGTGACACCGAAAGGAAAAAATGACCGACAGGCCAGTTAAAACCAAGAAGTGTCAATGTCTGTTCTCATTGCGTGGTAATGGTGGGCGTCGGCATTGGCGGTGAGGAGTGAAGGTTAACAGTCGTTGAGGGCAGGCACAACCATCAAGCTGCTAATTATGTCGAGGGCCATTCCGATGAAGGGCAGTAGCAGGGAATGGAGATGGATCATTGAGAGATTTGGCAAATAGCACGCTGAGGCCGGCTGAGATTTTGAAAGTCCAACCTTCCATGCAAATCAGTTTATAATGCACGTCACCGAGTAAAAAAGGACAACAAGAATGTTGATATTGAGAAAAATTCGGTATAAAATTGATGTTAGGTTTTGTGCAAAATAATCACTTGTTGTAAGAAATTAAAAGATATGTTTACCCATATTGCTACCTTCGTATGGAAATTTCACCACACTTGTCACTTGTGCTTTTTAAGCCCCGCGGACGACGCGCACGACGGGGGTAATTTTGCCCGTCGTGCGCGCGAATGGAAAATGCTCCACACTTGTACGTTTTAGCCCCGTGCATGACACGCACGACTGGGGAAAATTTTGCCTGTCGTACGCGCAGATGGAAATTACTTCACACTAGGCGTTTTAACCCCCGTGCACGACGGGGCGTATTTTTGCCCGTCGTGCGCGCGGCTGGAAAATGCTCTACACTTGTGCGTTTTAAGCCCCGCGGACAACGCGCACGACAGGGTTAATTTTGTCGTCGTGCTCGCGGATGAAAATTACTTCACACTTGTGTGTTTTAACCCCCGCGGACGACGGGGTTAATTTTTCCCGTCGTGCGCTCGGATGGACATTGTTGCACACTAGGCGTTTTAACCCCCGTGCATGACGGGGCGTATTTTTTCCCGTCGTTCGCGCGGCTGGAAAATGCTCTACACTTGTGCGTTTTAAGCCACGTGGACAACGCGCACGACGGGTTTAATTTTGCCGTCGTGCGCGCGGATGGAAATTGCTTCACACTTGTGTGTTTTAACCCCCGCGGACGACGGGGTTAATTTTTGCCCGTCGTGTGCTCGGATGGACATTGCTGCACACTAGGCTTTTTAACCCACGCGCACGACTGGGTAAGTTTGCCCGTCGTTCGCGCGGATGGAAATTGCTTTACACATTGCGTTTTCTCCCTCGCGCACGACGGGGGTAATTTTGCCCGTCGTGCGCACGGCTGTAAATTGATCCACACTTGTGCGTTTGCCAGCACACGACGCTCACGACGGGGTTAATTTTGCCCGTCGTGCGCGCAGATGAAAATTGCTGCACACTTGTACGTTTTAACCCCCACGGACGACGGGGTTAATTTTGTCCGTCGTGCGCTCGGATGGAAATTGCTCCACACTAGGCGTTTTAACCCACGCGCACGACGGGGGTAATTTTGCCCGTCGTGCGCGCGGATGGAAATTGCTCGACACTTGTGCGTTTTAAGCCCCGCGGACGACTCGCACGACGGGGGTAATTTTGCCCGTCGTGCGCGCGGATGGAAATTGCTTAACACGTTGTGTTTTACCCCTCGCGCACGATGAGGGTAATTTTTGCCTGTCGTGCGCATGGTTGGTAAATGCTCCACACTTGTGCGTTTCCCGCGCACGAAGCCCACGACGGGGGTAATTGCTTCACACTAGGCGTTTTAACCCCCGCGCACGACGGGGGTAATTTTGCCCGTCGTGCGCGCGGATGGTAATTGCTCGACACTTGTGCGTTTTAAGCCCCGCAGAAGACGCGCACGACGCGGTTATTTTTTCTTGTCGTGCGCGCTGCTGTGAATTGCTTCATACCAGGCGTTTTAACCCCCGCGGACGACGGGGTTCATTTTGCCCGTCATGCGCCCGGATGGAATTTGCTCCACACTTGTACGTTTTAAGCCCCGCGCACGACGGAGGAATTTTGCACGTCGTGCGCGCGGATGGAAATTGCTTTACACGTTGCGTTTTACCCCTCGCGCACGACGGGGGTAATTTTTGCATGTCGTGTGCACGGTTGGTAAATGCCCCACACTTGTGTGTTTCCCGCGCACGACCCCACGACGGGGGTAATTGCTTCACACTAGACGTTTTAACCCCCGCGCACGACGGGGGTAATTTTCCCGTCGTGCGTGCGGATGGAAATTTCTCGACATTTGTGCGTTTTAAGCCCCGCGGACGACGCGCAAGACGCGGTTATTTTTGCCCGTCGTTCGCGCTGCTGTGAATTGCTTCACACTAGGCGTTTTAACCCCCGTGCACGACGGGGTTAATTTTGCCCGTCGTGCGCTCGGATGGAAATAGCTGCACACTAGGCGTCTTAACCCACGCGCACGACGGGGATGGAAATTGCTTTACACGTTGTTTTTTACTCCTCGCGCACGACGGGGGTAATATTTGCCTGTCGTGCGCACGGTGGGTAAATGCTCCACACTTGTGTGTTTCCCGCGCACGACGCCCACGACGGGGGTAATTGCTTTACACTAGGCGTTTTAACCCCCGCGCACGACGGGGTTAATTTTGCCCGTCGTGCGCTCGGATGGAAATTTCTGCACACTAGGCGTTTTATCCAACACGCACGACGGGGTAAGTCATGTGCGCGGATGGAAATTGCTTTACACATTGCGTTTTCCCCCTCGCGCACGACGGGGTAATTTTGCCCGTCGTGTGCACGGCTGTAAATAGCTCCACACTTGTGCATTTGTCCGCACACGACGCGCACGACGGGGGTAATTTTGCCCGTCGTGCGCGCAGAAGGAAATTGATGCACACTTGTGCGTTTTAACCCCCACGGACGACGGGGTTAATTTTACCCGTCGTGCGCTCAGATGGAAATTGCTCCACACTAGGCATTTTAACCCACGCGCACGACGGGGGTAATTTTGCACGTCGTGCGCGCGGCTGGAAATTGTTTCACACTTGTGCATTTTAACCCCCGCGGACGATGGGGTTAATTTTTGCCCGTCGTGCGCTCGGATGGACATTGCTGCACACTAGGCGTTTTAACCCACGCGCACGACGGGGTAAGTTTGCCCGTCGTGCGCACGGATGGAAATTGCTTTACACATTGCGTTTGCCCCCTCGCGCACGACGGGGTAATTTTGCCCGTCGCGCGCACGGCTGTAAATTGCTCCACACTTGTGCGTTTGCCCGCACATGACGCACACGACGAGGTTAATTTTGCATGTCATGCACGCGGATGGAAATTGCTGCACACTTGTGCGTTTTAACCCCCACGGACGACGGGGTTAATTTTGTCCGTCGTGCGCTCGGATGGAAATTGCTCCACACTAGGCGTTTTAACCCATGCGCACGACGGGGGTAATTTTGCCCGTCGTGCGCGCGGATGGAAATTGCTCGACACTTGTGCATTTTAAGCCCGCGGACGACGCGCACGACGGGGTTATTTTTGCCCGTTGTGCGCGCGGATGTGAATTGCTTCACACTAGGCGTTTTAATCCCCGCGGACGACGGGGTTAATTTTGCCCGTCGTGCGCCCGGATGGAAATTGCTCCACACTTGTCAGTTTTAAGCCCCGCGCACGACGGGGGAATTTTGCCCGTCGTGCGCGCGGATGGAAATTGGTTTACACGTTGCGTTTTACGCCTCGCGCACGACGGGGGTAATTTTTGCCTGTCGTGCGCACGGTTGGTAAATGCTCCACAGTTGTGCGTTTCCCGCGCACGACGCCCACGACGGGGGTAATTGCTTCAAACTAGGCGTTTTAACTCCGCGCACGACGGGGTTAATTTTTCCCGTCGTGAGCTCGGATGTAAATTGCTGCACAATAGGCGTTTTAACCGACGCGCACGACGGGATAAGTTTGCCCGTCGTTCGCGCAGATGGAAATTGTTTCACACTAGGCATTTTAACCCCCGTGCACGACGTGGTGTATTTTTCCCCGTCGTGCGCGCGGCTGGAAAATGCTCTACACTTGTGCGTTTTAAGCCCCGCGGACAACGTGCATGACGGGGTTAATTTTGCCGTCGTGCTCGAGGATGAAAATTGCTTCACACTTGTGTGTTTTAACCCCCGCGGATAACGGGGTTAATTTTGCCCGTCGTGCGCTCGGATGGAAATTGCTCCACACTAGGCGTTTTAACCCACGCGCACGACGGGGGTAATTTTTCCCGTTGTGCGCGCGGATGGAAATTGCTTAACACGTTGCGTTTTACCCCTCGCGCACGATGAGGGTAATTTTTGCTTGTCGTGCGCATTGTTGGTAAATAGCTGCCATGCTATTAACCACGCGCACGACGAGGGTAATTTTGCCCGTCGTGCGCGCAGATGGAAATTGCTCGACACTTGTGCGTTTTAAGCCCCGCGGACGATGCGCACGACGGGGTTATTTTTGCCCGTCGAGTGCGCGCGGATGTGAATTTATTCACACTAGGCGTTTTAACCCCCGCGGACGACGGGGTTAATTTTGCCCGTCGTGCGCCCGGATGGAAATTGCTCCACAATTGTCGGTTTTAAGCCCCGCGCACGACAGGGGAATTTTGCCCGTCGTGCGCGCGGATGGAAATTTGTTTACACGTTGCGTTTTACCCTTCGCGCACGACGGGGGTAATTTTTGCCTGTCGTGCGCACGGTTGGTAAACGCTCCACACTTGTGCGTTTCCCGCGCACGACGCCCACGACGGGGGTAATTGCTTCACACTAGGCGTTTTAACCCCTGCGCACGAATGTGTTAATTTTGCCCGTCGTGCGCTCGGATGGAAATTGCTGCACAATAGGCATTTTAACCGACGCGCACGACGGGGTAAGTTTGCACGTCGTTTGTGCAGATGGAAATTGCTTCACACTAGGCGTTTTAACCCCCGTGCACGACGGGGCGTATTTTTGCCCGTCGTGCACGCGGCTGGAAAATGCTCTACACTTGTGCGTTTTAAGCCCCGCGGACAACGCGCATGACGGGGGTAATTTTGCCCGTCGTGCGCGCGGATGGAAATTGCTCGACACTTGTGCGTTTTAAGCCCCGCGGACGACGCGCACGACGGGGTTATTTTTGCCTGTCGTGCGCGTAGATGTGAATTGCTTCACACTAGGCGTTTT
>JAULAV010005572.1:0-12000 GCA_030789695.1 Scilla litardierei
CTTTTGTTGATTCTCATGTGCTTGTAGAGAACCCATGATGTAATCAACCGTAAGAGTGACCAAATCTTTGAACTTCTCAATGGCCATGCTGATATAATCAAACTTTGAATGCAACGAGCAAAGGATCTTTTCAAGAACACGAACATCCTCTGATCTGTTTGCATCCATCTTTATTTGATTCAAAATTGCCAACACCCTTGAAAAGAAACCCACAATAGACTCGGATTCTTACATTCGTAAAACTTCAAAATCTCCTTATATGACTTGAAGTCGTACTTTCTTCACTTTATCAGCTCCTTGGTAGGAATTTTGTAAAATCTCCCATGTTTGCTTGGGGGTGGACACTTTTGAAATTCTCTCGAATATGGCCTCATCCAAACATTGATGGATAAGGGTAAGCACTTGTTGATCTTATTATTTGAAGAGCCTCCCTTTGATAAGGAGTCAACGAAGCTTCATCACGAAGCTCCTCATAGCCTCTATCTACGATCTCCCATGCATCTTGCGAACAAAGCAAAATATTCATATGAATGCACCAATTCTCGTAATTCACTTTTGTTGATATCTTATTAGTTGAGGGAATTGAAATGGAAACATAGAATTCGACATATCTCTAGGATCAAGAAACTGTTGCTCTAGTACCGTTTTGTCGGAATGTACAAAAATGAATTTCTAGAGAGATAGATGAAGATAAAGAATACTAATTAAAAAACTTTTCTATTCACTTTGGCTCTTGACTGTTACAAAACACGAGTTTTTATAAGACTCAAAAGTCACATAGTTTGTACCAATCAAAAAACACGTCATCAAGAGTTGCATACTTTGAATTAAGTTTTTATTTTCGAACATAGTAACAAACAAGAGGAATAGAATCGATTGACTTCGTACCTTTCCTTCCCTCAGTTTGACAAAGCTACGAAAGCTCATTGCTTGTTGCAGCCGGCGGCCAAAATCAAACTCTCTATGTTTACATCAAGGAGAGTTCGAAATAGCTCCGGTGGGGGAAAAGAAGAAAGGTGAGGATCAAATTATAAATGAGAAATCAAAAGGGAATTGCTCTCTGCACCTCAAATTGAGGTGCAGAGAGGTGACATTGCCTTTAAATAGGAAGAAATCGGAATAGATTGGATGGGAATTGAGAAGTGACCCAAAGAGTAAATTTTTTTTCCAATTTTAGTAAACAGTGTCTTCCCTGCACCTCAGTTTGAGGTGCAGGGAGCAATTTTCAATCAAAATAGTTCAGATCACGTTCAGTTCAAGAGATGTACTCAACAGGTAAGGTCTCAAGATTGCGACACGTCAGTATCCCAGCTCAAAAATCCCCGCCCCAAACTGAAACCATTTCTCCAGCGGCGCACAGCCACAGCGCCAGGGAAACGTTACTCCTCGCCAGCTGCAGCCGCATCTCTCGGTTCGATAACCGAAACAAGAGAAACGCCACAAGTAGACTCTGCATAGCTCCCTGCAAGAATCCTTAAAAAGGAATATGGTGACCAAATAAATACAAAGCCAAACAACAAAACACCCAGCGGTTCACTGCCCCCCTCTCTCCCCCCCTCTTCTTATCTACTCACCTCGAACCTCGCATAGATGAGGGCGCCGTAGGATCCGATGACGTGGCACTTGCGGGTCCCACGCTCTTGGCCGGATGTTCGAAGGGCAAGGCTACGGTTAATGAGTTAAGGACGCAGTTGTATACTTGCGGCAGCGTCCATTTCATCGCAGTCAGATGGATGAGGTGCGAGCTTGACGACGACAGTAAAAAAGTTAAAAAGACAAAAAAGCTCAGGTTGATTCCGTCCTTCCTCTGTCTTTTGCCGCTTTTAAACCCTTGTCTTTGTTGCTTCGGCTGGGGATTTTGACCGGTCAAAATTACAGGCTTCCACCATTTTTGTTCACAGTCTGAGGTAGGTACGTCTTCAACAGAGGGGCATCATTTTTGTTGCTTCGGTTGGTAGAAGGAGAAGTTTTCATTTGTGATGTTACCTTTGTGGAAGAAGACAGTTGCATTTGATGCTTCCTTGGATGAAGGAGATGTCCTATTGCACCGCTTTCCTTGGGAGACGGGCATGTTTGCTTCATGGTGCTACCTTGGTAGAAGGAGATGTTAGCATTGTCTCACTTTCATAACAAACGGAAACCATTGCGTCATGCTATTACCTTGTTTCCTACGTATCTTGGCGACAAGGAATCGACATGAGTGATGATACATGACACCAAGGAAGCATCATAGATAATGATTCCTAGCACCTAGGAAGCATCATGATCCTTTCTAGAACCAAGAAAGCAACCTAGTGACAAGGAAGCATCATCAACTCTATTTTGGGGTTGATCTCATATGCATGTCTATGGTTTAATGGGTTGTAGATTTCGAGTATGACCTCTATTATTTTGACTATTCAAGTCCTGTAGGACAGCTATGAATTTTATCTAGATGGAAGATTTGCTGGCCATGTCAACCTTTGAAGTGTAAAGATTTGCGTAGTTGCATCTTGCAGACATTTGCAACCATTGTTTTTGTTAAGCATAACTTCTCCATCCATTCTGTATTTTGGATGATCTTGGACTCATTGGATGAAAAATAAATCCGATCTTTACAATTGTATAACACATCCATCTAGATTTAAGATGTGCTAGCTATCGCAACCTTAGAATTCCAGGGTTATGATATAATCAACTAGTTGGTTGTCCCGCCTTTGTCTTTGTTAAATGATAATGTCTTCATTCGAGCTCCATTTTGGATGAGTTTTTGTGGACCTTTTTAGCTTGTGGGCTTGCTTGACAATGTGTAGAATCATGAGCAAGTAAGAAAATAACTTTTATTTTATTTTTCCATTTGTAACCTAGCCTAGGTCGAACGTAATCATATTTCCTTACGTGTGTGAGGTTGAAACTATACATTAAAAAATTTAGTATAAGGATCTAACTTCATCGCACAAGGAATTACATTTGTAATGCATGGAACCCAAATTCAGAACGACGACAATAATTTGTGGTTCATTAATAAAGGAATTGGACTCCAGTGTTGGTGTTAATTCAAACTGAAGTATGTTTGGCTGTTTAATATGTGTGTTCAGCCAGTTACATAAGTATGTTCAAGATGAGAACAAGTTTGTACAGCTGCTGAAGAAAGGGAGATCAGCTGTAGGCAAAATAAGATAAGTATGTTCAGGTTGTGAACAAGTGTGTACAGCCGTAAAGCCAAGTGTGTCCAAGATGTGAACATGTGTGTTCAACTGCTGAGAAAAAGGAGATCAGTTGTGTGCATAACAAGTCCCTTGAGATTTGTATTTTGTCTGATGTAGTAAATAATTGTACTTGTTGATGTAACCCCATTGACAGGGCATGGTTGTAGGTATGGGCACTATAAGGCTGTAGAAGTGAAAATGATGTATATGTACTTAAAACAAGAGAGAGAGAGAGAGATATAGCTCTCTGATCTTTGAAAACCATCATCAAAAAATATCCAAGAAAGATGATGATGATGAACTTCAGCTTTGCCTGAAATTCGTGTGAAAATCCTGAAAAAAAATCGTTCTTCTCCATTCTCTCAAATTTGCGTTCACAGTTTTGTGAACACAGATATAGTGCATTGTGTACACAGATAAGTGCACGATGTACACAAATATAGTGTAAACTGAACACAGTTGTTGCAGTTTCCTGTACACTTGTTTTTTCACATATTATTCCTTGTTCTCTCCTCCTCCCCTCAAAAGGTCCTGTCGTTGGGTGCTGAGCTTTGACTCAACATCCAACACAGTGGTATCAGAGCTCCTCAGGTTGATATTTAGCCTGGATTTGGATCAATCATCTATTTCTCATCTTCCAATCTTGAGCAATAAGGAGAAGAAGATCAACTACCAGTATTGGAGCATCAAGATAAAAACTTTCTTCATTTCCAAAGATGTGTGGGAGCATGTAGAAGATGTTGTTACTGATTTGGCAGATGGAGCCACAGCAGCTCAAAAGAATGCTCATAAAGAGAAGATCAAGAAGGATGCTAAATCTCTCTACTGGATTCAACAAGCTGTGGATGAGACTATCTTTCCCAGGGTCATGAATGCTTCAAGATCTAAAGAAGCTGGGGATATCTTGAAGAAGGAGTTCCTTGGATCATCAAAGGTAATCAATGTAAAGTTTCAAACTTTGAGAAAAGATTTCGAAAATATGAAAATGAAGCCATCCGAATTTATACAAGACTTCTTTTCAAGGATCACAGCTATTGTTAACCCAATGAGGTCATTGTGTGAAGATCTTGCTGAGCAAAAGGTAGTTGAGAAAGTTTTGAGAAGTTTGACACCAAAATTCGATTTGTAGCAGTAGCAATTGAAGAATCAAAGGATCTCTCTGTTTATATATCAAGTGATTTACTAGCCTCACTTTCTGCTCATGAGGATAGACTCAACAGAGGCAACGATGATGAAGGAATAAACCGAGCTTTTCACTCAAAAGTAACAATAAGTACACCAGTTAGCAATGACAGACCCTTTGGTGGTTATGCAAGAAATCATGGCTCAAATAACTTCAGAGGAGGAAGAGGAAGAAGTAATTGGAGAGGTGGAAGAACTGGTAGACAACAAATGTATCAGCCTAGATCAGAAGTTCAGAACAGATTTAAGCCCAAAGAACCCATGATGAACGGGTGTTCTCATTGTAGAAGAACTGGCCACAAAATTGAAAGTTTTTGGTTCAAAAACAATACAGCTCCAAAGTGCTGGAAATGTCAGAAGTATGGACATTATGAGAAGGATTGCAGAGAAAACAGGGGGAAAGGAGCAAGTCAACTATGTGGTAGAAGAAGCTCGTGAAGTTGATAACTTGTTCCTGGCAAAATTTGATGATATTCCAGTCCACAACTCCCTCACTTGGTATCTTGATAGTGGTTGCAGCAATCACTTGACAAGTAAGCAAGATTTATTCATCAATTTTGAACCTATCAATGCTAGAGATGTAAGACTTAGCAATGATAAGAAAGCTAGCGTAGAAGGAATTGGTGATATTGTTGTACTTACTAATGAAGGGATGAAATCAATTAAAGATGTGCTGAATGTGCCTGATCTAAAACATAATTTGATAAGTGTTGGTCAATTAGTGAAGAATGGCATTTGTGCTCAATGCAGGATATATGATAAGAAGAAGAGGAAACTTGTTTGTGTGAGTAAAATGACAAATAACAAGATGTTTCCTGTTATGTTTGCTGCTCCTAACAATACCAACTTTCTAAGCACCATAATTGAAGATGAATTAAAACTTTGGCATAAAATATTTAGTCATTTCAATGTGGCTGGCTTAGTTGAATTATCTGAGAAGAAGCTAGTGTATGGTTTGCCATCACTAAAGCAAGGTAAAGGGAAGCATGAATGTGAAGCTTGTATTTCAGGCGAGCAATAGAAGAAGAAAGCCCCTTCACATTCAAATTGGAGAGCCTTAAGACCATTGGAATTGGTTCATACAGACCTGTGTGGCCCAATGTCTGTTAACTCCCTTGGTGGATCAAAATACTTCATGATAGTTGTGGATGATTTCAGTAGATACTGCTGGATTTATTTCCTTGCAGAAAAGTCTCAAGCCTTGCGTTTCTTCAAAAAGTTTAAATATAAATCTAAAGGAAAGTTGGCATGCAAAATATGCACTCTCAGATCAGATAGAGGTGGAGAATTTTGCAGCAGAAAGTTTAGTGCTTTCTGTGAAGAAAATGGCATAAGGAGACAATTGACGGCAAGTTATACACCTCATCAAAATGGTGTTGCTGAAAGGAAGAATAGAGTGATTATGGAATTAGCAAGGAGTGCTATGAAGGATAAGAAGATGCCTCTTGAGTTTTGGGCAGAAGCATGTGCAACAGCTATATTTGTTATAAACAGAAGTCCCACTTCAACTTTAAAGAATAAGACTCCTTATGAAGCACTGAATGGAGATAAGCCCAAAGTTACCAACATAAAGGTGTTTGGTTGCAAAGCTTATGTGTTGAAGCCTGCCAATGCAAGCGGAAAGCTTGATGATAAAAGCAGGAAGGGAATATTTTTAGGCTATAGCATTGAATCCAAAGCCTATAAAATTTATGATCCAAATACAAGAAATGTGATTACTAGCAAAGATGTGGACTTCATTGAAACTGAAGCATGGGAATGGAATGGAAAGGAACCAACTGTGGTAGACTACAACATGTTGGAAGTGGATGCATTGACTGAAGCAGATCAGCCAGATACAAATCACGGTTCAAGTGCCACAAATCACAGTTCAGATTCTACAAATAATAGTTCACATGATAGTAGTTCCAGCAGCAGTTCCTCAAATTCTCCAAGTGAAAATCAAAATGTGAGAACAAGATTATTAGGAGATATCTATAATGGACTTATGAACTATTTGCTTGCTTTACTTCAGAACCTGCAGATTTTAATGAAGCTTGTGCTGAAGATGAATGGAGGACAGCCATGCAAGAGGAGATTAATGCCATTGAGAAGAACAAAACATGGAGCTTGTGTGAGCTACCACAAGGAAAGAAGGTAGTGGATCTTAAGTGGTTGTATAAGACTAAATACAACACTGATGGCTCCATAAACAAGCTAAAGGCAAGGCTTGTGGCTAGAGGATTCACTCAAGTCTATGGAGAAGATTATGAAGATACTTTTGCACCAGTTACCAGATATGAAACTATAAGAACCTTACTTGCAGTTTCAGCCTCCAAAGGATGGGAATTTAGACAGCTGGATGTGAAATTAGCATTTCTGAATGGTGCATTACATGAAGGAATTTATGTGAAACAGCCTCCAGGATTTGTTACAGAAAATCAGAGCTCAAAAGTCTATAAACTTCACAAAGCCATGTATGGATTGAAGCAAGCACCTAGAGCATGATACCAAATAATACATGAATTCCTGATCAAACAAGGATATACAAGAAGTGATTCTGAAGCTACACTCTATGTCAAGTCAGAAAATGGTAATTTTCTTGCTTTATGTCTCTATGTGGATGACATTATTTATACCAGTAATGAAGAGTCTTGGCTTGACAAATTTAAAAGACAAATGGAGCATGAATTTGAAATGAGTGATTTAGGAAAGCTGCACTACTTCTTGGGACTAGAAATCAAACAAACAGAGCATGGAATACATGTGTCTCAGCAGCAGTATGCTCAATCTATGCTGAACAGACTGAAAATGGAAAATTGCAAATTTGTGGAAACCCCTTTCAATGCCAAAGAAAAGCTTGTGGTAGATGAGTCTATTGCTGGAGTAAATGAGAAGCATTTCAGAAGTATAGTGCGAGGTTTGATGTATTTGGCACACACAAGACCAGATCTGTCATATGCTGTAAATCAATTGTCAAGAGTTATGCATAAGCCTAATGAGATTCACATGACAGCAGCCAAAAGAGTACTGAGATATATTGCAAAAACCAAAGAACTTGGTCTGTTTTATGGCAGAGATGAAGATTGCAAGCTGATAGCATATGCACACAGTGATTGGGGAAGCAGTGAAGTGGATAGAAGGAGTTTGACATGATACACATTACTACTGGGAAAATCATGTATCACATGGGGCACCAAAAGATAGAATTCAATTGCTCTCTCCACAACAGAAGCTGAGTATATGGCCTTGTCATATACATCATGTCGAGTAGTATGGATGAAGATGATTCTAAAAGATCTGAAGCAAGATCAAGGTGAAGGTACTGTTATTTTTTGTGATAACAAGTCGACAATCCATCTTGCAAAGAATTTCATCAATCAAGGAAGAACCAAGCATATTGATGTAAAGGTTTTAACGAGGCAAGAACTCTTAACTTAGGATCTAGAAGTATCCATACCCCCATGGTCAGATAAGCTCTATGAACCCTGAAGCGCTCATATGCATAGCTTACAACAATGGATGGATAAGTGGAAGTGTTATGAGCGGGCTTTTGTAGGCCCACTAATGTATTGGGTATCTACCCATTATGTAACCCTATTTTTATAAATACAAGGCTACGGAGTTCCGTAGCCGCCAAGCTTACAATAGATCCCTTAATTTTAAATAATCCATAATAATCAAAACGTAATAACTTTTATTAGCTTACCTGTAACGCCCCGCTTCCCAAAACGACCGAAAACGAGAGCGTTACTGGATCCGTTTTAACCAGAGCGGTGAAACTCAGGCTCATTAAGCGTCTGTGGTAAAACACAAGGGCATGTCCTTTGCACGCTTTTCAGAACAACCAGAATTATTCATACATTACAAGCCACATCCAGAATAATAAGCGTCCGTACACGAAATAAAACAACAGGCCACAGCTGGGCCGAAATACAACAATGATAACGTACACACAAACACAATGGAAAGCAAACTAAGGCAAGCAGCAACGGTAAAGGTCCACTAGTTCTCCGCAGGGAGAGACTCGGCGTCTACAGCGAACTCCTGACTCTCCAAGTCAGGTGTCTCGTAAGAAACCTCCTGATACTCAAGCTCGGGATCTGACATACATCCAAAAACATGAATGTATGTCAGCAAGGGTCTGCAAAAAGATGTTAGAACCCAAGGCAAGATATACAAATTTATACTGAATTTAAGAGGCAATTATAAATTAAACGAGATAACAATAAAAGTTTTAAGCATGGTGATTTTAAAGTAAATACATCCTATCATGCAGTTCTAAACAATCTGACAAGTAAAGTAAAGCATGTCAATTTTATCGAGATAACAATTTCAAGTTGCAATTTTCTTGTTAGCATTTCATGATTGTTAGCATGTCATGTCTATAATAGGGTTCTCGCCTTTAGGACCTGATGAGTGAGTCGTTCTTCTCACGGTGGCTTACCGTGATTGACGCTAACCCACCGCATACGGGTGGTGCCCTTGAAGAGAGTACTCGTTCATACGCCTAGCAGCCGCTCAACCCTTACCCCACCCAAGATTTGTGCTGGAACACGAGCCAGCCTAGTCAACTCACATGACATCACGAAAGTCACGAATTCGCCTTCGAGGCGCACGATTTCACGATGTCACTCTCTTGTTAGTCTTTTTAAGGCATGCAGCAATTAAATAACATAGTCATTTATATTTTATACAACAATTTCTATGGTTACAAGAGTGTCGAGCAATATTTACAACGATTTAACAAAATGCTGAGTATGAGAATTAACAAGTACGACATGGAAACTGATTTTTCTTCGCTAATATTCTAAAGCAAGATATATCAAATTATATGCCGTTGGATCACATTTTTAGCCACGGATGTTGTGGAAGTGATTTCACACGTCATTTCATGTGCAGTTTTCGAGTTATGCAACTTTACGTACAAAAAGCTAAAAGAGCATTTACTTTCAAAAATTCACTATAAATTGCATACTTGCCTGATTTCGGTGATTTTGGTGCCGTTGGGTTCGTCTTGATGGGTACTTCGTTACAGTGATAGTGGTTCTCTGTTTTAGATAAATACATCACCAAATTAGATATTTCGTGAAACAACACATTATTAAATTAATCTCTAAAGTGGGTTCGTCTGATCTTATCGGGTTCAATGGCTAGTGTAACATTGTATATGGTCATACTAACATGGCACGCCTGATTTTATATTAGTTTAATCAACCTAACATTAGTCAACAGTTAATGATCTTTCTGAAATTAATACTAACAGACTAATTCTAACAAGTTTAATTTTAATACTATCAACTTATTAAAAACCCATCTTAGCTTAAGCTAAGGGTATGGTTAACATCCCATTTAATACCCCTACCCACTTACACCTACTCTTATATTATAATAAAACATTTTTCCTTTACTCTCTCTCTTCTATTAATTTACTCTCTCTTACACTTTCCCTATTCTCCCATGCTGTCAAACAATCTCTTTTTTTTCTTCTTTTAACTTTCAACTCCCCTTACTCTTTCTCTATCTCTCTATCTCTCTTTCACGTTCAGTTCACTCGTTTCTTTTTTTTTGTTTTCAAAACATTGCAGGCAAGGGGGAGTTTACACACGGGCTGGGGGAGGGCTTACATCGCGCGGAGGAGGAGGCCATGGCGGACGGGGCTCCCAGGCGGCGAACGGCGGGCTCGGGCGGCGGCTGAACGGCGATCTCCGGCTGCTCCTGTAGCACAGCAGCGTGCGCGGTCAAGCAGCAGCGGCGACGGCAGCTCCCAAGGCGTCGGACGACGGAGCTAGGCTCCGGGCGTGGGTGAGGCCGGCGGTGGAGGTGGGTGTCAGCCTAGGGAGAGAGAGGAGAAGAGTTGATGGGTTTGGAAGATGAAGATCTTGGGTTTGGGGTGTTGGAAGCAACGATTCAGGATCTTAGTTTGATGATGACAAACGTGTCGGTATATCTAATGTGTGTGCTCAGTGTGTTTCAGGCTTGGCGCAACAATATATTCTCGATATTTGGAGGAATTGCTATTTGTATAGCACATTGAGAGAGACGGAGTGTGTGTGTGCAAAGAAGTTTGACTTGGTCCAATGAGGGATGAGATGGAGCTATTTCAAATCTCATGGGGATTTAATCAAATCAATTAGAAGATCTCCTATTTCAAATCTCATGGGGATTTAATCAAATCAATTAGAAGATTTCCTAATCCTTCCTTAATTCAAAAATTCCTATCAAATTACAAGTCTCCTATATCATAGGGATTCTACATCATCCTCTAGCCATAACCTAATGCAACAAACCATGTCCTATATATACCCATCATCCCTAGGGTTGAAAAGAGGGGAGCTACAAAAATTATAAGTGTGGCAATCAAAAAAGGCTGATGCACGGCATATACAAAAAAATAAAATAGAGGGTGCTGCATACAAAGATATTAAGGAGGGGAAGTTACAAAGTTTTTTAAAAAACCCTACTTTCCAAGCATCAAAGACCCACGGCAACTTCACCTTCAAGCCGTCAACTCCATATTTCAGCCGTCTCCTCGTGCAAACCCAACAAAAACTCGGTGTCGTCGTCCTCCTGCTACAAGTCAATCACGAAGGAGCTGCGCTGCACAAAGCCCTTGCTGTCATCGGAGAAGACCTCGCCGTGAAGTGCAGCAGTCGCCATAAACACTCTCACCGCCGGAGAAGACGAGGCCGCTGCGTGTCCCCACTCGAATCGAAGCAGTCCGCAGTCGAAGCAGCCCACCTCCAGAGCGAAGCGCTGCAGCCGTCGTGCTACTGTCGGAGATTGCCGCTGCTGAACGCCACCATCGAAGCTCGCCATTACCCAAGCACCGCCGCTGTCAAGCTCTGCTCATCATCGAGAAGAAGAACGTCGCTGACAGACCGCCGGTGAATGTCATCCGCGCCACTGTCGTTGCCAACAGCCGCCAGAAGCGAAGCCCACGCCTAGCTGCTGCAACGACAGGAGAAGGGCACGAAGTCGCCACCGCCGTGTCGTCGTTGACGAAGCCTGCCGACGAGCGCAGCAACATCGCCGCCGCTGTATCGCTGTAGCCACCGTTCGTGCTCGAAGACGAAGAGACGAGGCCTGTAGGAGACCGGAGCTGCTGTGAAGAACGTCGTCGAGCCATCGGAGTAGTCTAGCTCACCACGTAGCCGCCGACGTCGAAGCAGTCCACCGTCGCCGTTCAGAGAAGCATGCATGCCCTAATCGAGGCTGACGTGGAGGGGCAACCGCGTGATATCGAAAACGAAAAAGAATTCGTTTGCGATCATACGTGGCAGTTGGGTATCCGTAGGATCAAAGCGAAAGTTTGCGGAAGCACGATTTACAAAGCGCGACGTGGCGAGGGAATTGCTGTGCACACCGACCCAGGATTAAAAGTAATGAACTGAGCTTCCTTGCACACCGACCGCTTTATTTTAAAGGACTTGATGAGCGTATAGACAGCTGCTTTATAAGGATTTGAACTGCAATTGCTTTATGCACAGACCAGTGCATATCTTGACATCCAGGAGTCAGATTGAGACACCGTTTGCGTCAGATTGGAGCTGACGACGTGCTGATTGACAGAGACGCATACACAGACACAAACTGAGCATTTCTAAACTCTAAAATCCTTTATTTGTGTCTTAGTGTAACATTCTCTGTA
>JAULAV010005574.1:0-99999 GCA_030789695.1 Scilla litardierei
TATCAACATGAAGCTCTGCTCACTGCAGACTAGACTACCCTAACTGAAAGGGAAGAAGGCTACCTAATCCTTTGATGCATTGGAGACTCCTCCTGCGAGTTCAAAAACAATTCAATTATCTGGGTATATGAACAAAAATGCCGTCTTTCACATCGATCACACCAAAAGGAGCCTGGGCCGCAAACACAATTTGGGCTGAGGTCTTTGGCTGAGGCTCCACCGTGAGAGTTGAGGGCGGTGATGTGCTTGCGGTCGAGGCCCCACAAAGATCTACATCAACTTCAAGCTAGAAAATATAGTTAATAGTATATCACTCGCAAACATTGCTATTCATTGTTATAAGTGAAACACAACATTATCAACAATAACCATTAATCACTAATTATTGTGTCCAAATATGTCTTCTTACTGATAAAAGAACTAAAATTATGGCATATAGGCGTTCTTCTTCTTCTTCTTCCTTTTACCTTAGAAAGCACCTGTTATCAATTTGTTGCCCATTTGAGATGAATCAAATCGTCACTTTAGAAAGCACAAATTATAGCATGGCTTCCATTTGAAGCAGACCCAACAATTTGTTGCCCCTTTTGATCATCTGAAAAAGACATGTCATCAAATTTTATCAAAAATGTATACATCACAAAATTATGGTTCTAAAAGGGAATAAAAAAAATCAGAAACAACCTAGAAGCGGGTAATCTTTGAAAGTGTTGATATTGAAGCCCTGGACTCATCAGTCATCAGCACGAACACCATCAAAGAACAGATTTTTATGAGAATTTCGGCCTCTAATAATAAAATTAAATGATAAAGACCAGATTTTTATGAGAAATCAAAGGATTTGATGGATTTTTATGAGAATTCGTGAAGTATCGTTTGTTTGGGCGTCAGCTTGATCTTCGCCAAGCACCTTGATCTTCGGCCTACGAAATTGATGTAGTCTTCGAGCGTCAGCTTCTTGCTGCTTGTTGCTTTCTCTCCCTTGAAACATGCAAGGCTTAGAAATCCGCAAAAATCCGCACCTTGATCTTCGGCAAGGCTCAGAAATCCGCACCTTCACGCCTTTTTTAGTTCCTTTTGCTCAGGATCTTCATGTAAGAGCTTAGATTAGTAAGAGCTCAGATCAAATCAGTAAGAATCCAGAAATAGTTACCTCAGCGAGGAAGGAGGCGGTGGCGAGAAGCAAGGTCAAGGGGATGCGGTTGAAATGATCTTGCTGCTATAACCCTGCGAAATCTTTTGGGGAAGAGTTTTGGCGAAATCTTTTGCAAAATATTTTGTTTGAAATGATCTTGCTACTCTCTTCCTATTCAATGCTACCCCACTGCTCTTTTCATATTTTGGGGAAGAGCAAGAGCCGCGGCTGTTTCCAAGGCACAATTTCCAGATGCAACGACCAAAATCTCAGAGAACCTTCTAGCTTCCAGATTTATTCAAAGAAAAAAGAAATTACAACTTTTGTTGAAAGCCCATTGAGGCAAGCAGATGATTTCCACAGCCAAAAATTATGGGACCTTTTTGTTACTACGCATTTCCATAGCCAAAATAATTTAATTTTTCCAACTCCAAGCAGATGATTTTTGGGGGCATGGGTTATTTAAGGTTTTTCATAGCCAAAAATTGAGGAAAATGTGAGGCACAGAACTTACAATTTTTGCTAACGTGGAAAATGTGTGTTGGGGGGTGGGCTGTTTTCCAAGCAACCTCAAATGGGACTTCAAAAGAATGGGACCCACATGCATAATAATTCAAAAGAAAGAAAACTCAAAAGAATTAAAGGCCCTTTCCGATGTATCCAAAAAAAAGAATTAAAGGCATGTCACGCAATGAGTTGCAGCACAATCAATTAGGACACAAAAATCAAACGGCTGAGTTAATATGTGGGGGGTTGTTTTCCAAGCAATCTCAAAATTTAATCCCAACCATCGATTCATCAAGATTAAATCCAGATCGTCTTTCTATCAACCAGTTTGTCCTAGTCAGCCCTAGGATTCAAAAATCGTTGTCAAATGTATAATAGATTTTCAAGTTTAAGAGATTGATGCGAGAGGCTACAACAATCCAGGAGGCTGGCCCTTTCTGCCACTTTGTGAACCAAACTAAAGGTGTAGGAGATTGGTTGTTTCGTTTTTCGTGATTCAACAGTCGTTTCATATAGCTTTTCCACTCCCTGTAGTATATGTATTTTTTTATATACATCGGAAAGCCGTTTAAAGGCTTGCGTACCATCAGGTATCAATCTCTGATGGCCCCACTAAGAAGCGAAGGTAATGTCATTGGACCACAGTTCGTTAACATATGTATTTAATAAAGAAAACCAGCACCTAAACTCCATTAATCTCATCATAATATGATTGTATTTATTACAGATAGAGATAACAGTTTGCGGTTAAAGGCTATTTCAATCTTCCAACTCTGTGGTCTTCGATGCAACTCTCACTCTCTCTTCTTAAGGGAGGAGGGACAACCCATCTCCAATTCTTTAAATATTGCAAAAATCACACCCCTCGGCCCCTCAGCGACCTCTGCCCCTTGTGGCATCTCATCGGCCCTCATGCAGCATCGTTGGTCCATTACGGCCTCTGCCCCTGTGACCTCTGCCCTCTACGGGATCACCTCAACCCCTTGCGACCTCTGCCTTCTGCAATAGCTTCTCAGCCCCTTACAGCCTCTCCAACCCATGCATCTTGCACTTCGTGGCTGTTTGATGCCACCATCTCCTCTCGTTCAATCTTTCTTTCAACCTCTCCAAACTCAAAGTCACACCTTGAGGTTTTTTTTTTGGGGGGGGATGTGTGTGTTAAGATAATTATTATTATGCCTAAGAAATTGTATTGTGCCCATTGGGTTCTTGTGTTGTCCCCTAGTTTAGTGTGTTGTCTCTTGGTGTAGTGTGCAAGTGTCTCTTGGGCTCTTGTGCAGAATCATAACTTATGTAGTATATACATATGTGATCACTCTTGTAACCAAAGCATCAAGCTAATACAAGCTATTTCAATCTTCCTCTCTCAAAATTAATACCTTAAACCCCATTTTTGGAACCTAATATGACCCTTGGCTGATTCATAGGCTGCTTAATTAATTAATTGTCTCCAACTGATTGGCCCAGTACGACCCACGACTTCAGCCCAACAACCCAGTTGCCCTCATGTGTGACTCACCCCCTTTCCATTCGTGGCCACATCTCGATTGACAATTGGACTTTCGCGACTACGGGGTCAACCCCTCAAACCAAGCGATCAATGATTAACCATTAACCCACCATTAATACAGACATCACAGACCAAATGCAATAAAACATCAAAAATTTGCATGCGTCATGGACGGACGACGTTGACAAAACCATCACCTTTAAAAGGTCCCACCAAAGAAGGAAGGGCAAAAATCTAAGACCCAAAAACTCAGGTATTCCTATTTTCGCATCTGCTCCACCAAATACTATCTTCATCCTGATATCTCGGCATGAGAACTAGCGGATGACCTCCTAATAGGTCGGACATAGTTCCACCGAGCATTCCTTAATCATCTGCTGACTTAAGCATCATAGGGAATTTGGTGAAACCCAGATCCGACCTTCCGACGAGCTTCCTGTGTTGCAAGTTGCATGGGAGATCGCTCAACCATAGCTCGGTCTGGTATCCTTAGCTTGGCCCGGTGTCCCTCCAGCCCAAAGATAAGCTCATCCTGCGCCCCGAAGGCTGCTTACGTATCCCACGTAGCAGCATCCATTGGGCCGGCCTTTAAAAATATCAGTGGTGAGAAAACACCCTGAAACATCTAGCGTCGTCTGTAGGAATCAAGGTATCATCCACGTCTTCATCCATATCGTCTGTAAGAATCAAGGCCACAAATCCATGCCTCTCCCCTAACGAGGGAGAACAAGGAGGCAAATAAGTCAGCTTTCGCTTATCCGCAGCCAGTTGCAAAGGTCCACGACCTCTTCCTAAACGAGCAGAGAACCACCTCATCATTCTAGACAACGATCGACACTAGGAGGGCTAACAAGAATGAAGCAAGAGTCCTCACCAGAGGCCGCGAGTGGGCCACAATAGTAAATCTTGAAGGGATGTCACCCGACGTTCGAACCCATTTGCTGACCTGGGTGGTTACCGAAATGACTCCTTGAGTGCTTCAAACAACCGACCGAGATGATCTAAGCACCGAGATGACGTCTGATGACATCTCTCTCCCTCGGTGAGCTCAAAGGATGAACATAACCCCCTAAAGAAGATGGTCACCTCCTCTTGATTACCATCCAGGTTTAAGATGCCATATCTGGAGAAGTATAATGGCTCAGGTGACCCTCGGGAACATGTCTAAGACTACAATGGGGTCATGAAAATCTAAGGGGCCGACGATGCACTGCTCTGTCGAGCCTTCCGTATCACTCTGAAAATATACGAAGGAGTGGTACAACTGGCTTCCCAACTGATCCATCGGAAGCTTCAAAAGCCTAGCCCAAGCTTTATACAGACAATTTATGGCAGAAAGAAGGCGGAAAAGGAAGCTCAGACCACATGTTCAATTTGGTGCAGAGGGAGGGCAAAACACTGAGAGATTTTTCTGAAGCGTTTCAACTCCAAAAGGCTAAACGTTGAAAGCTGTAGTGATGAATTGACCATTGCAACCCTGAAGAAAGAGGCCCGATGTAAGGACGTAATGAAGTCTATGTTCCATAAACCATCATGGGATCTGGATCAGCTCCTTACCAGGGCGGAGCAGTTTATGATGGAAGAGGAAGTGTTTGCAGCTCGTAAGGGAAGCACTCCCAAACCCCCACTGAGCCAAAAAGGGAAGCTAGGTTCAAAGAAGGTTCCTGCCGGGAGTAAGGGGATCGTAAAAGACGAAAGGAGAACCCCATGGACAGGTCAAATAAGATTGATGCAATCTTCACAAAGCTCAACACTCCCACCGAAGTCATAATGAACTACGCCCAAAATGAGGGGTATATCAACAAGCATCTCCCAATAATGAAGGGAGGCAAGAAGGACGAGAACAAATCTGTAGGTGCCATCAAGACCATGGTCATGACACAGAGGACTGTTGGTACCTGAAGAAGGACATCAAGCAGCTAATCCAAAGGTGATATTTGAAGAAGTTCTTCGACGTCCCCAAAGCAAATCAAGGAGAGGGTGCTTCAAGGGTGGCAGAGTAGGGGAAAGGAGTGGCCATTGTCTAATCTTTCACTAGGATCATTAAATGAGCTCAAGTCTGACCGAACTAGAGGCCCCTCTACTTTTTTTCCGTTGCACAAGTAAATTGGGCTAACACTTGCCTACGTATGTTATTTAAATTTTTTTCTTGTATTCAGTCGAACTAATAAAATGTTGACAAGTGTGTTCGAACATTTGATCGGCCTATCTTACCAGCTTGTCCTTCTTAAGATGCACAAATACCATGACTTTAACCAACTTTGATTTTATGATCATTTGTCGTAAGGCTGGGGGCCACTCTCCCAGCGAGCCGACTTACTCCAAACCGACCATTAGTCGAGGGGTCCCTCCCCTTACCACCGATCAAAGACTCTTCAAATCGGCCATTAGTCGAGGGGCTTATCCCCTCATAGCCGATCGATGACTTCGTCCATCGTAAAGCTATGGACCACTCCCCCAGTGGGCTGACCTACTCCAAATCAGTTGTTAGTCGAGGGGCCACTTCACACACCACCGACTGAAGACTCTCCAAATTGGCCGTTAGTCGAGGGGACACTTCTCTCGCAACTGATAAAAAACTTTGTTTGCCATATAGCTAGGGGCCACTCCCCCAGCAGGCTGACCTACTCCAAATCGACCATTAGTCGAGGGGCCGCTCCGCTTGCCACCGATCGAAGACTCTCCAAATCGACCGTTATTCAAGGGGCCACTCCCCTCACAGCCGATCGAAAACTTTGTATGATGTAAGGTTGGGGGCCACTCCCCAGCACGCCAACCAACTTAAAATCAGCTGTTAGTTAAGGAGCCACTCCCCTCACAGCCGATCGAAGAGTTCATATGTCGTAAGGCCAGGGGCCACTCCCCCAGCAGGCCGGCATACTCCAAATCGGTTGTTAGTCGAGGGGCCACTCCCCTCATAGCCAATCAAAAACTCATCTGCAATAAGGCTGGGGACCACTCCCCAACGAGCTAACCTACTCCAAATCGGTCATTAGTCGAGGGGCCACTCCCCTCGTAACCGATCGAAGACTTCGTCTGCCGTAAGTTT
Source organism: Scilla litardierei (assembly GCA_030789695.1). NCBI lineage: Eukaryota > Viridiplantae > Streptophyta > Magnoliopsida > Asparagales > Asparagaceae > Scilla > Scilla litardierei. The sequence goes on from JAULAV010005574.1 coordinate 6,202, forward strand.
GAGGTCCACTCTGATGGAAATTGAATTCCACCCAAAGTGATTTTGATGATGAGCACACCAAATGAAACTTAGTGTACTAATTACACTACAATTAAGTGTGCAGGATATGCGAAGCTTTACTCATACTCAAAGAAGCGCAATCTACGCTTAAAGACTAGGACGAATGTGGCTAAGATCAAATAATGAAGTTCAAAGCTCAAATAGAACAAAGAAGCTCAAGCGAAGCTCACATTTACTTCATCAAACTGATCAAGCTTCCGAAGACGTGTACTAAGTCTATAGTGAGTGTGTTGTGTCTTTTTAGGGTATTGTTAAAGCCAAATCATATAGACAAACACACACACACACACACAAACAATTTGAAAATATTTTTGAATATCTTTTAAAACATCTTCAAAAATGTTTTTGAGAGCTTTCTCTAGTCATCTTATAATTTCCGTAGTAAAACTCCACACACCCTGGAGTTAGCTACTTATCTGACTAGCTGTGTCGCAGGAAAAACTCCTCTGGGAGTCGACTACCAAAGGTAGGGAGTCGACTACCAGCTGAGAATCAAGATTTCCTGAAACACACTGGGAGTCGACTACCACTCCTAGGGAGTCGACTACCAGCTGTAAAAGTTTGACGTTTTTGACTTGAATTTTGAAATATCGTTGAGCGATTTTCTCCATAATTTTTGGGACAAAAGTCAAAGTATTTTTGAAATTCGAATTTTTAGTTTTGTCCTATAAATAGAGGACCGTTTTCATTGAGAAATATACAACAACTTTTGAAATCAAATTCTCTCGTGCAAACGCTCTAAAATTCTAAGCTCTCATTCTCTCTTTAGCCAATTCAATTTTATTTGTGATCTTGCAAAATTCTGTTATTATTTTTAAAGATCATATTCTTTTTTATTGGCTAACTGTTTTTCAAATCCGCATTATTTTTCTCTTGATTTTTATTTAAAGGATTTTTGAAAAACATTAGATCTAGATCACAAAGAATTCATTCGTATCTTTGTGTGATCTAGGATCTCATTCTATCAAGCCACTACACACAATTTTGTCTATCATTGTTTGGCTATAGAATCTGGGTGTAAAACCAATCTCCACCAATTTATTGTGGTGAATTGGATATCATTTTTATTGTGTTTTTGTTGGAACACTAGACAAAACTAGGTGTTGCCAGTTGGAAATCCTGGTCAAGACTAGGTCGTTGGAAATCCTAACGAGTGGAGTTAGGTACTTGTATTTGCCAAGGCAGATAGTGAAAAATCTCGTACTGTATTGGTCGGGGACTGGACGTACCCAAAAGTTGTGGGGAACCAGGATAAAAATCCTTGTGTCTGCGATTGCTTATCTGTGTTTGTTTATCTTTGCTCTTACTTTATTATTTGCTAATTGTTGTTCATCTATTGCAAAGATCAACTTACTTTTATCCGCTGTGAATATAATATTTGTATCACTTGCAATCTTATCTGTACTTATAAATACTCTGGGAGTCAACTACTGTTCATAGGGAGTCGACTACCTGCTGTGAAATTACTCTGTGTATTTTAAGATTATTTTGTTGATTAAGAACCAAGCGTAGATCGCTCTACTTGGTTTCTTAGGCAACATTAGAAGGACGTTTATTAACAATCGAAAAAGTTTACTATTTGCACAACACTATTCAACCCCCCCTTCTAGTGTTGTTTGCCATCCACAGGATCCAACACTTGGTATCAGAGCAAGGCTACAAAGGTGATGGCATCAACATCCTTTCATTCTGAAGGACTGAATACCATGCGACCACCACTGTTCAGCGGAACCAACTATGCTAGCTGGAAGATCCGAATGAAGACTCACCTAGAGTCATTAGACATTGAGGCTTGGACCATTACTAGAGTCCCGTACATCGCACCTACCGACGTTGAGTTTGGGAAATGGTCTGTCGACGACAAGAAGAGAGCTAATCTCAATGCAAAAGCAATGAATGCACTATTTTGCGCCGTTACAGGAAATGAGTTCAATCGAGTCTCCCAATGTGAGACTGCACACCAAATATGGCATACTCTTTAGGTAAGTCACGAAGGAACCGAAAAGGTAAAAGAATCCCGCATAAATATTTTGCATTCAAAATTCGAATATTTTAAAATGGAAGATGGAGAGAGTATCACCGATGTGAATACTCATTTTACTAATATTACAAATGAGCTCGTAGGATTAGGAAAGAAACTTTCCGAATATGAACAGGTAATGAAGATACTAAGATCCCTCCGACCCAAATGGAAGGGAAAGACCACTGCCATTCGAGAAGCTCATAATGTAAAAGACCTCACCATTGAAGAACTAATGGGAAATCTCATGGCATATGAGATTGAGCTTGAAGAAGACAAGAAGATCGAAGAAAAAACAAAGAAGAAGAATCTCGCGTTCAAAGCCCAAGAGGAAGATTCTGATTACACGGACAAAGAAGACCATATCGCGTTCATCTCAAAGAACTTTAAAGAGTTCATCACAATTAAGTATGGAAAACGATCTTTTAGACACACTAACGGTATTATTTGTTTTGGTTGCAACAAACCAGGGCACGTTAAGAGAGACAGTCCATTGGAGAGAAACAATCGTGATTCCAGAGATCGTGGGAAGAACAAAGATAATAATGAAAAGCGAAACAATGGAAGAAACAAATTCCAACGACCAAAGAAGGAAGCTTACGCAGCCTTCGACCAGAGCGATGATTCCTCATCCGATGAATCCTCAGAAGAAGATAACGATGAAAGAAGAGAAATAGCACACATGTGCTTCATGGCATCCACATCCTCCAAGGTAAGCACGCATCATGATTCATCTAGCGACAATGTTTCGTCATCAAATGATGATGAAGACATGGATTATAGGGGAGCATATAAGGAGCTATGCAAAATGCATGAAAAGCTCATAAAAGAACATAGAAAAACACTTAGAAGTATTAAAAAGGATACTAAAGAAAAAGAAGAAATCCTTAAAGAAAATAGTCTCCTTAAAGAAAAGAATGATTTTCTGCAAAAAGATATTTCATTGGTAAATGAAAAAGTTGAGAATTTGAATATTCTTCTCGTATCTGTCAAAGATAAATACGACGCTACGATGAAAATTATTGAGAATTTCAACAAAGGAAAAGGGAAGCTAGATAGTATAATAAAAGATCAAAAAGCCTCATCTAGCAAAACTGGACTCGGTTATGATTCACATCATACCAAGAAACGGGTTAAGCATACTAGGATGCATCATTCTAACGATAATTTTTTGAGCATCTGGATACCAAAGAAATTATCTGATCAACGAAGGAAAAGGTATGCTACCGAATTTGTTCAACAAATTCATTTAAACAGAAATTATAAATATGTTGTTCATGAAGGAACTAAACCATACTGGGTTTGGCTTCCTAAAGACTAACTCCTCGGACTCAAAAAAAAGAGTACCATAAACGTTTATTTCTTTTCAGGTACTCCAAAGAAATGAAGGATGAAAACGAGATCCAACGCTTTGTAAAGAATCAACATCAACAACCTTCTTGTACGACTCAATTTTTTTTGCTAAATATATATGATTAAATTTACTTAAATAAATATTTTTTTCTTTATTTGATCTTATATATTTTTGTTATACTCCTAAAACATTTTTGTGTTCAGAAAACGCACTCGACCTGGATCAAAAACCCCTCGGGATGAGAAAACGACTCAACCCAGTAGGGAGTCGACTACCTACATGAGGGAGTCGACTACCAGCGTGTATACGAATTTCTGGGTTTGTTTTTGACTAACTCCTATTGGGTTCTATAGAGTTAATGGGTTCATATCCTCAAAGGTAACTTATACCCAATAAGCTAAAACTCTATCCTAACCATCCAACACTTGATCCTAAGGCCCTCATTCTTCACCATCTTTCATCCCATGTTAAAAACCCCCCAAGAAAAACCCTAGGGTAGCCGACTACCCCCTTTCATCTCTCTCTCTCTCTCATGAAATTTCATCTTGGTGCTTGATTGCTTGGAGCTCTTTCAACTCCATCTCTTTCTCAAATTACTCAAGGTAAAATTTTTTTTACTTCATGATCTTTACTTCATTATTTGTTTTCTCTTGCTTATCTAGCATTGTAAAAATATTGTTTTTACTCTATCTAGATGCCTCTCAAAGGAATATTTACCAAGAAGAGAAAAACCTCATTTGAAATTGACTCTGAGAAAGAAACCATTTTGCCATATCTATTCAAGAACACCACATATGAACACTTCATCAAAATTTCTAAGAAACCCATCCTCCATGAACGTTTTGTTAAGCTTGATGATGTTATAAACTATGGCATTGATAGCTTACTAGATTTTCAGAACTTGGCTAACCTATTTTTCTCCGAAAATACTTATCTTTGCTATCCCAGGCTTGTACATTTGTTCTATGCTAATATGGACTACGATCTTGCTAAAAGCCGCTTTATATCCAAAGTCCTTGATATTAAGCTTGCCATTACTGTCAAATCCTTAGGAGAAGCCCTAGGAATTCCTTATTCTGGCATGTTGCTTGATAAAATAGAAATGACTGAAGGAAGTATTCTAGAGAGAATGTATTTGCCAGGAAGACATTTTCAGACTAAACTTCCATGTAGCGATCTTCGCTATCCGGCAAGAATTCTGGCAAATATATTATCCTATAATATTATTCAGAAATCTGGAAGTCATTCTATCCTATCTGAGAAGCAGGCCAAATGTATCTATGCTATACTAGGTAACATCCGCATCAATTGGGCCAAAGTTATCATGGATTCTATTCTTGCTTCAGCTTCTTCTGATAGACCCTCATCCACCTTAGCTCATGGGCACTATCTCACTATCTTGTTTATTAGCTATAATGTGCCTTTGGACCATGAAACCTCAATTCTAGAACCGGCTCGAGTTTTTGATGTTCATGCACTTGGAAGAATGAATCTACACCATGATCTTGATGAGAACATTCCCGAAGAAAAGCTTGCAGCTGAAGGAGGATCATCATCCTCCAGGAGAGGTAAGAAAATTGTTGTTTCAGATTCTGAGGAGGAAGAACAAGGAGAAGAAGAAAGAGGAAGCGAAGAAGAAGAAGAAGAAGCACCGGCATACATTCTTGAGCTTCAAGAAATGCTTCTAAAGAAGATTGGGAAATTGAAGATATCACAAGAGAAAGGTTTTGAAGACCTTAACCAAAAGGTGGACGACCTTAAGGAGCTCGTCGTGAAAAGCAACAAAATGACGGAGGACACGCTTGTCAGGATCCTTGATGAGATCAAGGAACTGAAGAAGAACGGTGGTCATCCTTAGCTTTTCTTAAAAACAATGGTTTTTCAAACAATGGTTCTCAAAAACTATGTTTTTTTAAACTTATGGTTTGTAATAACTTTAATTGTGTGATGCTTGCTAACATGAACTTATCCTCTATGAAATATATTAGTTACTCTTATAAATTAACATCTCTCTTGTAGGAATAGGAAATTAAATTCTCCTCATAATCATATTATGATTTATATGTTTTAGTACTTTGTCATTTTTTTGTTGATCACAAGGGGGAGAAAAGATATGAAATGCAAAAATGAAATCATATGTATTGTATTGTTTTGCTAACGGCTTCGATGCAAGGGGAGAACCGCATCAAAGCAGGGGGAGTAAGTATAATTTCATGTATTTTCATTTCAAACTTACTTCATTTTTTCATTTGGGTGTCATCATCATAAAGGGGGAGAGTGATGGAAATTGAATTCCACCCCAAGTGATTTTGATGATGAGCACACCAAATGAAACTTAGTGTACTAATTACACTACAATTAAGTGTGCAGGATATGCGAAGCTTTACTCATACTCAAAGAAGCGCAATCTACGCTTAAAGACTAGGACGAACATGGCTAAGATCAAATAATGAAGTTCAAAGCTCAAATAGAACAAAGAAGCTCAAGCGAAGCTCACATCTACTTCATCAAACTGATCAAGCTTCCGAAGACGTGTCCTAAGTCTATAGTGAGTGTGTTGTGTCTTTTTAGGGTATTATTAAAGCCAAATCATATAGACAAACACACACACACACACAAACAATTTGAAAATATTTTTGAATATCTTTTAAAACATCTTCAAAAATGTTTTTGAGAGCTTTCTCTAGTCATCTTATAATTTCCGTAGTAAAACTCCACACACCCTGGAGTTAGCTACTTGTCTGACTAGCTGTGTCGCAGGAAAAACTCCTCTAGGAGTCGACTACCAAAGGTAGGGAGTCGACTACCAGCTGAGAATCAAGATTTCCTGAAACACACTGTGAGTCGACTACCACTCCTAGGGAGTCGACTACCAGCTGTAAAAGTTTGACGTTTTTTACTTGAATTTTGAAATATCGTTGAGCGATTTTCTCCATAATTTTTGGGACAAAAGTCAAAGTATTTTTGAAATTCGAATTTTTAGTTTTGTCCTATAAATAGAGGACCGTTTTCATTGAGAAATATACAACAACTTTTGAAATCAAATTCTCTCGTGCAAACGCTCTAAAATTCTAAGCTCTCATTCATTCTTTAGCCAATTCGATTTTATTTGTGATCTTGCAAAATTCTATTATTATTTTTAAAGATCATATTCTTTTTTATTGGCTAACTGTTTTTCAAATCCGCATTATTTTTCTCTTGATTTTTATTTAAAGGATTTTTGAAAAACATTAGATCTAGATCACAAAGAATTCATTCGTACCTTTGTGTGATCTAGGATCTCATTCTATCAAGCCACTACACACAATTTTGTCTATCATTGTTTGGCTATAGAATCTGGGTGTAAAACCAATCTCCACCAATTTATTGTGGTGAATTGGATATCATTTTTATTGTGTTGTTGTTGGAACACTAGACAAGTCTAGGTGTTGCCAGTTGGAAATCCTGGTCAAGACTAGGTCGTTGGAAATCCTAACGAGTGGAGTTAGGTACTTGTATTTGCCAAGGCAGTAGTGGAAAATCTCGTACCGGATTGGTTGGGGACTGGACGTACCCAAAAGTTGTGGGGAACCAGGATAAAAATCCTTGTGTCTGCGATTGCTTATCTGTGTTTGTTTATCTTTGCTCTTACTTTATTATTTGCTAATTGTTGTTCATCTATTGCAAAGATCAACTTACTTTTATCCGCTGTGAATATAATATTTGTATCACTTCCAATCTTATCTGTGCTTATAAATACTCTGGGAGTCGACTACTGTTCATAGGGAGTCGACTACCTGCTGTGAAATTACTCTGTGTATTTTAAGATTATTTTGTTGATTAAGAACCAAGCGTAGATCGCTCTACTTGGTTTCTTAGGCAACATTAGAAGGACGTTTATTAATAATCGAAAAATTTTACTATTTGCACAACACTATTCAACCCCCCTTTTAGTGTTGTTTGCCATCCACAGGATCCAACACACTCTCCCAGCAGGTCGACCTACTCCAAATTGACTGTTAGTCGAGTGGCCACTCCCCTCGCAGCTGATCAAAGAATCGTTTGCCGTAAGGCAGGGGACCACTCCCCCAGTAGGCCTACCTACTCCAAATCGGTCATTAGTCGAGGGGCCACTCCCTTCGCAGCCAATCAAAGACTTTGTCTGTTGTAAGGCTAGGGGACACTCCCCCCAACAGGCTGACCTACTCCAAACCGGCCATTAATCGTAGGATCCATGTCCACTAAACAACACACTAGAGGGGGTGAATAGTGTATTGGCAATTAAATAACTATTTGAAACTAATTAAGCAATGCGGAATAATAATTACACCAAACATAAAAACACAGAGAAAATGCAATCGCAAACATAGGATATATCCTGGTTTGGATCACTAACTGATGATCCTACTCCAGTCCCACACTTGTAAACCAAAATGGAGATTTCCACTATGCTCCCTTACCGGTGCACCCAAACTCACACAAGAGTACAAACACTAATTGTGTATAAAGGAGTAACCCTCCTAAAGATGGAGTAACCCTCTAATTTGTGTAACACACCAAATTGCTCTCACAACCCAAGGGCTAGGTTAAAAATAAAACTGAATAAAAACAATTACACACTCACATATGCCTTGAATAGATTTACCTATAGTGAAGATGAAGGCATGGAGTGTGATGAACTAAAGTGCTTGGGATGGAGCTTGGATGCACTTGGAAGTCTTTCTTTCTAGATGCATGATCAATGCATAATATGAAAGTGAAAATGAGAAAGAGAGAAACAAAATGTTCTTTGAGTTTGGCTCAATAAAATGAGTTATAATCAGTAATAGTTAACCAAAATCTCCCTCAAAACTGAGCATAAATCCCCTCTCAAATCAGCATGAGAATCGAGAAAACAACTCCTCAAAAATCACAGCCAACAGCCATAAACGGACAAATTCTCAAGCGATCAGATATCTGGTGAAGTGTTTCCAGATGGCTGATAAACTGCTCAGACGTCAGGAAACAACGTATTAGATGGCTGACAGAAAGAGATGGACAAAAGAAAATGATGGGTCCAATCTTCAAGAAACCACTCGTCTGCATCACATTTACCAGATGGTTGATTAACTTTTCAATCGTCTGTCAATCTTACTTCAGACGGTATATTAAATATAGATCCAAAAAATAGAAAGTTCAAGAAAGAAGGCTCACGATGTTAAGTTGACTGGAGTTCATGTTCCAGACGCCAGGTCATTGAACTTCAGGCAACTGACCCATGACTATGTCAAACTTTCTAAAAAGCTGGCATGCCAGACGTGTGGTGAAGACATATGATATGCTCATATTTTACACTTTATTTCTACATTTTCCCATCCCAAAACGATTGCTCATATCGCAATTTTAACGATTGTACGATGTTTTTACGATATATTTCACTATTTCTTTATTTCGTCTGATTTCAGGAAATATGGAGCAATCGGAAGCAATTTGGAGCCACGACCACTTACACGCGTGCCGGATCGTCATTGACGATGATATCGGAGAGCTAACGGTACTGGAGGATGAGTAGTAGAAGAAGGAATGCGAAAGAAATGACGAGGAAGGGAGAAGAAGGAGAAAAGAGTACTAAAACAGGCTACTCGACCGAGTGAAGCAGCGCACTCGACCGAGTGAAGCAACGCACTCGACCGAGTGAAGCTACACGCCCAATCCAGCCAAAAGAAGAGCCGTAATGTACTCAGTCGAGTGGAAATTTCCACTCGACCAAGTGAGAATCCCACTCGACTGAGTGGAGATAAAATATGCAAAGAAATTCTTTGACACTTCTCTATTTTTCTGAGAGGATCTGCAGTAGGTCCCACTCGACCGAGCTAGAATCTCTCTCGACCGAGTGAGAAAACTACTCGACCGAGTGGTCTGAACTTCCAGAACGCTGAAAATCCCTATTTCCTACAGATTTCTCACTCGACTGTGTGAGCAGTTCACTCGGCCGAGTGCACCGTTAGCCAGTTTTTAAAAACTAGGGTTTGCAGCTGTTCAGGGGCAAATCTGTCAGGATTTTTTGTACTTTTTTGGGCGGCTATAAATACCCAGTTTTGTGAGCAGCCCAAGGAGAGACTCCTTAGAATAATTTTCTTAGCTTTAATTTAAGTGCTAGTTTTCTTTTGGCAAAAGGATTGGAGAGAAGGATCTAAATTTCTTATTCTTGAAGCTTGTATTCAAAATAGGTTTGTCTAAACTCTTGCAAGTTAATATTTTTATACTATATTTCTTTCTACATCTGAGTTTTGTGATGAATTCTATTGCACATCTTGTTTCTATTGTGATTTTTATGATGAATTGTGAGTAGTCTCTTTGCTTTAGGACAAGGGGACGAACCCTATGGATCTAAAGTATGATTTGTGAGATCTATTGAATTTCTATGTCGCTAAGCTTGTTAAAGGTTAGGTTGTGATTGATTTACTACGGATAGCTAGGGATTTCTATTGGATCTTGAGAGCTTGAGAGATGATCTTGATCTAACGGAAGCCCTAGATATTCGATTTAGATCTATAATTAAGATTCCCTAGAATTGGTGCGCGAGAACGACTAAAGCTAGCATCTTTATTATATTTCTATAATTATATTTGTTTATACGAGGGTAAAACGGATACGAACTATCATGATCTAGATTCAAACTTAAGTTGTGCGAGAGTGAGCTTGAGTTGAAATTGGATATTATTATCGATTTTAATGCTAGTAGTTTGAACTAGGCTTGCGCGAGAACGATGCTCTAGTTTAGATTTACTATAGACTTGCGTAGCGCAAGAGCTGACGTGTGTTTATATTTCATATATTTGCGCACGTTTTCTTCCGTGTTTTTCCGTATTTTCTGCCGTCTTGTATTCGTTTTCTCATGTTTTCTTGTTTTCTTTCACTTTTCCGTGTTTTTTGTATTTTGCAGGAGTTTACCGGCGTAGGGGACATAAAACAACGATATCAAGAGTCCCCGGAGCAACGGGAGGAGTCACGCGTGATCCAGGGGGTCAAACGACGAAGATCACATCTTTCAGCCCCTCACCCGATCGGTTGGTCACTTTCAACCGATCAGGTGATGCACGCGTGCACCACCCGGACACAAGTTGGAGCGGCCAAGAAGTCACCCGGTCGGTTCAGTGACCGGTTCAAACGCCCCAACTCTCTGGAAATCTGATGCTGAATGCCAACCGACCGGGTGACCTTCACCCGATCGGTTCACCTGTAGCCAATTCTCCGAAGCCACGACACGGAGAGATCAACCGACCGGTTCACCCGACGACACGAAGATCCAACCGATCAACTTCAACCTTCAACCGACCGTGCCGTGGTGACCGGGTGGAATCCTATTCTGCGCTGCCGAAGAAACGAAGCAGGTCACTCGATTGGGTGACTTTTCACCTGATCGGGTGATTTCGTATTCTATATATAGGACCCCTAGGTTTTCCAGAAAAGGGGAGTTGTTATTTTTTGCTGTTTTTTTTCTTTCTCGACGGCTGTAATTTTTCAGATATTTGTAAGTTTTCCGATCTTTGTTAAACTTTAATATAGTGTTATTAGCATTGCTCTTACTGCTTTTTAATCGCCTGATCATGATTTTTACGGTCGATTTTACTTTAGATCGCTTTTTACTAAATATGTGTGAGTAGTTCCCTAATCAGGGATTTTGGTGGAAACCCCTTCGTGGGTTCTTTCCGATGCATCCATAGGACTAGGAAATCGATAGGGATTAGGAATCTAACGGTTACGCAGGGTGTTTTATTGTCATTGGCGGGAAAAAGACCGCCTTTGACCGTTGGGCCAAGGGGGAATAAACTTGACGGTTGACTCCCTAGCCATAGCTCACGCCCTTAGCGTAGACGTCGAATCCTAGCGCGCGGGAGCGGTAGGATGAGACGTTGGGAGTTATCGTTGCGAACTTAGTGTTCCCGGAGTTGGTCAGTGTTAATGGACACGGTAGTGCCCACTGACCGAACCCGGGAAGTCCGGCGTATCATCCTGGGCACCGACCGGAATATCAGGCCCACGGGACGCTGGTACCACTTTCAGAGGCAACGTCTCACCATTAGACCCTAATTCCGATCGTTATCCTACCCGTAGGCCGTATCGGTGAGAATCGCACGATAGGGTGGAAACCAGAGTCCCGGGTTTTCCCTTTATATTGTTTATCCCTTGCATTCCATTTACTGTGACAACCCATTATCCGATTCGGGCTAGCTCGCCCATGGGGTGAATTTGATCCTCCTTGACACAAGCACATCCACTCCTCCCTGAGTTTGACCCCCAAGCAACTCTACAACACCGTGCGCTTGCGGTTACAAATATTTAAATCTCACGCCCCAATCATATTATTGCACGCATCAAACACGCAACACCCGGGGGGCGTCAAGCTTTATGGCGCCGTTGCCGGGGAGGCAACGTGCTTGTTATTTTAGGATTTCCTGAACCCTTGTGTCTAGCTCTCATCCCTACCTTGCGATAATTTTCGCATTCTACACTTTTTGATTTTACTTGTACATATTGTAAATATTAGTTGTATAGAATTGATACACCGAGTCGTCATGCTGCCATCGGTACTCCTCACCCCTCCCCGTCCATGCAACCGATGCTTTTGACGTGTTTGCTATCTGTGCAGATCATTTCCTCTCCTCTCTTATAGGTTGTCTGTTCCACGACGAAGATGTCATGTGCAGTTTCAGGAGATATCTGGGATCATTCGCACCACATCCGCTGTTTGGCACAAAGTTTGACAGGATCCTTAAATGCCTCGAGCATTCTAACCTTTCTGTCCGCCGCTGTGGAAAATCAGAGAAGGTATCATGATGTGCAACTGCATCCCGAGACGACAACTCTCCTTTCTCCTGATGAAGTGGCATGTATCGACCCACCTAGTCCCGAGTTCAGTGGGGGAGAACTGTTCACCTATGAGGAGTTATGCCAGGGGAACTTCAGGACGGAGCTTGTCGAGCACTTTGAACAAGAATCAACCCATCTCTTGCAAACTTCTATAGAGCCCCCCAGACCCTGGGAAGATGAGGAAGCCGGAGGCAGTGGTGGGGAGCCATCGATTATCGAAACCTGTTTCCACGTCGAAGCTTTCTTCCCGGAAAATTATTATGAGCTTGAGAAAGACCCTGAGACTATCTCCATTGGCCCCTTATTGCCTTGCGAGACTTTGCCATGCGGAACCACGGCTGGGAGTAAAGTTTCGGATGCTGGCTTTCAAGAAATCCACGAAGAAGTCCTCTCATTGGAAGATGCTCAGCTTGAGAAATATGCGTCGGGACCTCATGAGGTTGAAATGAAGGAGTTACCCCAGGGACTGAAGTATGAATATCTGGGGAAGGGCTTGACCCTACCGGTCATAGTGAACTCCTCGCTGCCCGAAGATCAGATAACCAAACTTCTTGGTGTTTTGAAAAGGTTTAAGGGTGTTTTCGAGTATGCAATTGAAGACCTGAAAGGAGTTAGCTTGGGCCTCTGTTCCCATAGAATACTGCTCGAGGATGAGCAGGCCTCCTCGATCGAACCGCAACGGAGACTCAACCCTGTAATGATGGAAGTGGTCAAAAAGAGATTGTTAGGCTTCTACTTGCCGGTATCATATACCCAATCTCTGACAGTCGCTGGGTTAGCCCGGTGCACGTCGTACCCAAGAAAGGAGGAATGATGGTGGTTCGCAACGAGAAAAACGAGCTCATACCTACTAGGACCGTCACAGGGTACCGGATGTGCATCTATTATAGGAAGCTGAACAAGGCCACGAGGAAAGATCACTATCCTCTCCCATTCATTGATCAGATGCTAGAGAGGCTGGCGAAGCACACCTACTTCTGTTTCATGGACGGCTACTCCGGATTCCTTCAAATACCTATCCATAGCGATGACCAGGAGAAGACTACTTTCACATGCCCATTTGGGACATTTGCATACAGAAGAATGCCGTTCAGACTTTGTAACGCCCCAGCTACATTCCAAAGACTCATGTCCGCTATCTCCTCCGACTACTCACAGGATATCATGGAGGTCTTCATGGACGATTTTTCCGTGTATGGAACTGAGTTTGACTCATGCCTCAGCAATCTAACTAAAGTACTGGAGAGATGTCAAGAAAAGGGATTAGTCTTGAACTGGGAGAAATGCCACTTCATGGTCCAAGAAGGAGTTGTACTGGGACACGTCATCTCTTCGAGGGGAATCGAGGTCGATAAGACTAAAGTCGAGGTGATTGAAAAACTTCCGCCACCGCTCAATCTTCGAGGAGTCCGTGGTTTTTTAGGACATGCGAGATTTTATCGCCGCTTCATAAAAGACTTCTCGAAGATTTACAGGCCGCTGACCCAACTCCTCGTGAAGGACGCACCTTTCGTCTTCGATGAGGGGTGTATGGAAGCCTTCCGCCATCTGAAACAAGCTTTGATTTCCGTGCCCATAATACAGCCACAGGACTGGAATCTACCCTTCGAGCTAATGTGCGACGCTAGTGATTATGCCGTTGGTGCCGTCTTGGGGAAGAGGAAGGATAAAAACCTGCATGTCATATATTATACGAGCACGACCCTTGACGCCGCCCAAAGAAATTATACCACCACGGAAAAAGAATTGCTAGCGGTCATCTACGCCATGGACAAGTTCCGGCTATATCTCGTTGGTGCTAAGGTGATCGTGCACACAGATCACGCGGCTCTCAAATACCTATTGAGCAAGAAGGAAGCTAAGCCGCGGCTCATTAGATGGATTCTCCTCCTCCAGGAATTTGACCTGGAAATCAGAGACAAGAAGGGAGCGGAGAATGTAGTTACCGATCACCTGTCCCGAATGTCTACCCTCAATTTGAACGCTACTCCGATCGATGATTCGCTCCCTGACGAGCATCTTTTCTCCGTCTCTTCCGCCTGGACCCCTTGGTACGCCGACATCGCAAATTATCTGGCTTGTGCCATCGTCCCCCACAATGTGAGCTACCAGCAGAAGAAGAAGTTCTTCTATGAGGTCCGCAAATTTTATTGGGACGACCCCCATTTGTACAAAACCTGCAATGATGGGGTGATACAGAGATGCATCCTTGAAACTGAAGCGACCTCTATAATCTCTCATTGCCATGGTCAGCAATGTGGAGGGCATGCGAGCACCTATAAGACGACTGTGAAAATTCTCCAAAGTGGAATCTACTGGCCAACCCTCTTCAAAGACACCCATGCTTATGTCCAGGCCTGCGACAAATGTCAAAGGACGGGGAATATCTCCAAGCGGAACGAGATGCTACAACACTACATCCTAGAGGTAGAGATCTTCGATGTGTGGGGAGTGGACTTCATGGGACCGTTCCCTTCCTCTTCAGGGAATCAGTATATCTTGGTAGCCGTGGACTACGTATCGAAGTGGGTTGAAGCGATAGCCAGTCCAACCAATGATTCCAGAGTGGTCGCCAAGTTCTTTAAAAACAACATCTTCCCGCGGTTCGGTGTACCTCGAGTCCTGATCAGCGACGGAGGGAGCCACTTTATAGAGAAGAAATTCGAGGCTCTCTTGAAAAAGCACGGGGTACAACACCGGGTTGGGCGTGCCTACTACCCGCAGACTAGCGGCCAGGCGGAAGTCTCTAACCGAGAGATCAAAAGCATACTAGAAAAGATGGTGGCCAACTCTAGGAAGGATTGGTCATCAAAAATTCCTGACGCGCTTTAGGCTTACAGGACGGCATTTAAAACTCCGATTGGCACAACCCCTACCGGCTTGTCTACGGAAAGGCATGCCATCTGCCCGTGGAATTGGAACATAAGGCATTTTGGGCAATCAATAACCTTAACTTCGACGCCAAGGAGGTTGGAGGGCACCGGAAGTTACAACTTAACGAGCTCGACGAGATCCGGCTCAATGCTTATGAAAATGCCAGGATTTACAAGGAGAAGCTAAAGCGGTGGCATGATAAGCGCATCTTGAAGAGGGAATTCAAGGAAGGAGACTTAGTCCTCCTATTCGACTCAAAGCTGAAGCTCTTTCCTGGAAAGCTCAAGTCAAGGTGGTCGGGACCTTTCTGCGTCACCAAGGTCTTCCCGCATGGGGCTATTGAAATAATGGGAAGGGATGAGCCATTTAAAGTCAACGGGTAACGCCTGAAACACTATGCGGTAGGAGAACCAGAACTCTCTCCGGTCGGATTCTCAGCGACTGACAACTCTTCCTCAAACCCTCCAGACCCTAATTGACCACCATATGAGGCGTCGAGCAAACGACGTTAAACAAAAGCGCTTCATGGGAGGCAACCCATGTTCTGCACTCTCACCCTTGTTTTTAGACTAAATTTCTTAACTTTATTTTATTTATTTTAATAATTAAATTCAGCCGCGAGATCATCCGTCAAGAAACTTAGGCCAATCGTGAATTTCTACAGGAAACAAGCCCTCACTCGATCGGGTGACTACTGAACCGATCGGGTGAGACGTATCAGACGATGGCCGTATCTGCTCCCCTTGCGAACCGGTCAGGTGAATCTGAGCTGAGACCGGGTGGCTGACCGTGTGAGAAAGCTGAACTCTCAGGAAATTCGGGGATGGGTCAACCGATCGGTTGAACTGAAGCTGAGGTCGGGTGGCTGTCCGGGTGGAAAGCACAGTACTCTCGGGAAAATTTGGGAAGCGGTCAACCGATCGGGTGACATTCACCCAATCGGTTCACCTGTAGCTGTTGACCGAAGGAAAAGTTTTCGAACTTATCCAACCGATCGGGTGAAAACTCACCCGATCGGTTGGTTTTCGCCCCTATAAATATCCTCTCTCTCGCGTCTTCGACCACCCGACCCCCAAACGCGCGTCCCTTCTCTTCATCTGCCGAATCGATCTCCTCCATCTACCCGACTACTCCTAAATCTTCATCCCCACTCATCCTCAACCCCCCACCACCGCCACCCTTCCAAACTACAACATTCCCTCCTCAAACGTCAAAACCCTAACCCTAACCCCCAAATTTTCGAAAATTGCGATTCTTGACGGATCAACGAGCGACGGCTTCCCAAATCGCTCCCTTATATTGCGTGGGGTCTTCCGGGTGCTTGTTCTTACAACATTGATGGGTAAACTCTTTCCACTCTTCACATTCATTTCACTTTTTTGAACTGTCTTGAATTCTTGTTTGCACACTTTATCTACTTCATCACCTTCATAGACACCATATCACACCCCATCATTCTCCCCCGCGCCATCCTCATGTTCGGGAAGGGAAAGGAAATTGCCTCATCGTCACGCAGACATCCCCTATACGGTCTCTTTTTCCCATCTTTCCTCGGCATAAACCCTTCGTCTGAGGAGCAATCCGATCGCTAACAAGCCCTTCTTCATCGCCCTATGCGACCTACTCTTTTCGCCGACTTCCCCACCCTACATTCCCTTGGACTCTTTAGGGGCGTCTGTGCACTTTTTCGCTTCATAGGTTGTGATTATCTTTTGCGGACCCAAGCCAATACACACAGGAATCTCACACTTGAATTCCTCAGTTCCCTCGAGGTGTCCGATCATGGTTTCACCTTTCAGGCCTTCAATTGTGATTTTTCCATGAGATTCGACACGCTTAACAACATTCTACACTTCCCTAACCCCGATAGCCGTGTTGAATGCTCTACTCATGATCGATCTGACATCTTTTCTTACTTCCGGGCTGATGGTGTTTGGCAACGATTCACCCGGTATACCTCCTTTCCAGCGGTAGCCCTCGCCTCCTACATCATACACCCTTGCTATCGTTTCGCCCACTGCTTTCTTGCCAACACCATTTTCGCTCACGTTGATGTATCCGCGGTGTCTTGGGATGAGCTGCTCTTTCTCTATGCGATGTCCCATGACCGGATCCATGGCACTATCCCTTTGCCCATAAACACCGCTCATTGGATCGTCCACGAGCTCTTATCCGTCAGTCGCGCTGCTTCTGGCTCTATCTGCTGTGGGGGAATGGTCACTCTTATTGTCAGTTGTGTCTTGAGGATGCCGACTGACCTCCCTATTGTCCCGTGACGTAATCGTATCGATCGCGATTACTTGATCTCTATCGGTATGCTTACTCCTTTTGGGGAGGATCGTGCAGCCTACCTCTATAGTCCTGCCTACACTCCTTTTGCCATCCTCCCACCCTCATCTCCGGAGCGTTTCCCCTTACGACTTACACACCTACCCTGGGAGTTCTACCCTGATCCTTGGTACTCTTCGCTCGTTCACTTCCCACCCATGGATCCTCCCGATTAGCACCCGTGTGTCGGCCCACCCCATCCCACCATCATTCACAATGATCCACCGATGTATCCTGATCCTCCGGTGATCTTGCCTGTTGCTCCTCCTTCTCCTATTCGCACACCCTCTCCTTCGTCTTCGGAGGATTCCTTCTACCATTATTCACCACCTTCTTCGCCGTCTCCCTACCATTCTACCGCTACCGACTCCGACTGACCTCCCCATTGCACATCTCTGCTTATTCACGATCAAATCTTATCGCTAGCACTGTCACGTCTAGTTTGGGGAAAGCCAAATTTTTTGGGTGTGCTGTCGTGTTTTGTTTTTCTTTGTGCGTTTGTTTATTTGTCGTGTCGTGTGATTTTCTTTCTTTTATTTATTTTTTATTTTCTGTTTATATGTCGTGTGGTGTGCTTTTTATTTTTTATTTCTTATTTTCAATTTCGTTTGTTTAATTTTCTTGTCTTTCGTGTGTTTTTGTGTCTGTGCGTATTCCCCCCTTATTCATTGCCCTCCCGTATTTAATTCTATTGCATTGAGGGCAATGCAAGTTTCAGCTTGGGGGAGTCGCACTTCGTGCGTCATTTGTCTCTTTTTCATTGTTATTTGAGTCGTTTTGTCCGCATTTTTCTTTTTCTTTTTCTTTTCTTCTTTTTTATCTCTTTCTCCTAGAGATGAACCCTATGATGAATTGCCACAAAATCATACACACCTAGCATGGCATCGATAATCACATTCACTAGCCCTAGGATATCGAGTCCTCTTGCATTTCATGCATCGTGGATCCACTTAGTTTTTTTGGGAGTCGTGCGTCGTGCCTAGTTGTGTGGTGTACTTCTACTTTGTGATTTTACTTTATATACCTGTCCAGGAATGACCCCTAGATTATCATGCTTCGATTTGAATATGCAGTATTTGTTTCTACTGTCTGCTTCTTCTGCATGCTATATATATATCGTACACTTCATTTCGCATGTGTCGGGATTCCACAATTAAGGACTAGGATAACCCATTTAGCCCATGCTCTAATTAGCGAGAATAGTTTCCTTTGCCCAAGTGTTTAGATTCCGATTTTCTTTTTTTGTTTTACTTAGTGCAAATCCCCTCGTCGTGTACCGTTCTCCCACTTGGGAGAGTACACATGTGTAAAGCCAAAAAACCCCAAAAAGAATCCAAAAAAGGGAGAGAAAAGAAAAGAAAAACCCAAAAAAAGAAAAGAAAAGGAAAGAAAAATTTGTATAGCCAAAAAGCCAAAAAAATACAAATACCCAAAACCCAAAAAATTCCCGTGTGAATATTTTCCTACTTACCGAGAATAAAGGGAAGGCGAGAATTTGCACCGAGTGTTCTACTCCATATCATCTCAACCCCCATCGTTTTCGAAAACACTTGGCTTAGGAACTTTTTAGCTATTATCTAGGCTATAGTGTGGTGATTTCCTTGACCCTAGTTGTGGAGTCCCTGATGCATGATATGTTTCGATTCTCGCTCTATTCTCATGCATGCTTGAGCTATATATTCACCGCTTTATTCGAATCGAATCGATATTTGGGTCATATCTTGGATTTGTGTATATCGAGCTTTATTGCACAATGTAGATAGCGACACCGTTTGCTAGCACACGACCACGCTCACTCGCGCTTCACTGCGTGGGCCCACGGCACTTGTCTGGACTCATATTCCTTAGTTTAGTGATGTGATTTGGCGTCTGCTTGCTTGGTGTGTCGTTTTTGATTTTGTTGGTCCTGACGGGCGATCTCGGATATAGATTTCTCTTTTTCTCTCTTTCTCTCTATTTTCTCCATCCGAGCTCCTACTCTCACTCGTCTTCCTCGAGGACGAGGAAGAGTTCAGCTTGGGGGATTTTGATGTGCGTTTATATTTCATATATTTGCGCACATTTTCTTCCGTGTTTTTCCGTATTTTCTGCCGTCTTGTATTCGTTTTCTCGTGTTTTCTTGTTTTCTTTCACTTTTCCGTGTTTTTTGTATTTTGCAGGAGTTTACCGGCGTAGGGGACATAAAACGAAGATATCAAGAGTCCCTGGAGCAACGGGAGGAGTCACGCGTGATCCAGGGGATCAAACGACGAAGATCGCATCTTTCAGCCCCTCACCCGACCGGTTGGTCACTTCCAACCGATCGGGTGATGCACGCGTGCACCACCCGGACACAAGTTGGAGCGGCCAAGAAGTCACCCGGTCGGTTTAGTGACCGGTTCAAACGCCCCAACTCTCTGGAAATCTGATGCTGAATGCCAACCGATCGGGTGACCTTCACCCGATCGGTTCACCTGTAGCCGATTCTCCAAAGCCACGACACGGAGAGATCAACCGACCGGTTCACCCGACGGCATGAAGATCCAACCGATCAACTTCAACCTTCAACCGACCGTGCCGTGGTGACCGGGTGGAATCCTATTCTGCGCTGCCGAAGAAACGAAGCCGGTCACCCGATCGGGTGATTTCGTATTCTATATATAGGACTCATAGGTTTTCCAGAAAAGGGGAGTTGTTATTTTTTGCTGTTTTTTCTCTTTCTTGATGGCTGTAATTTTTCAGATATTTGTAAGTTTTTCGATCTTTGTTAAACTTTAATATAGTGTTATTAGCATTGCTCTTACTGCTTTTTAATCGCCTGATCATGATTTTTACGGTCGATTTTACTTTAGATCGCTTTTTACTAAATATGTGTGAGTAGTTCCCTAATCTGGGATTTTGGTGGAAACCCCTTTGTGGGTTCTTCCCGATGTGTCCATAGGACTAGGAAATCGATAGGGATTAGGAATCTAACGGTTACGCGAGGTGTTTTATTGTCATCGGCGGGAAAAAGACCGCCTTTGACCGTTGGGCCAATGGGGAATAAACTTGGCGGTTGACTCCCTAGCCATAGCTCACGCCCTTAGCGTAGACGTCGAATCCTAGCGCGCGGGAGCGGCAGGATGAGACGTTGGGAGTTATCGTTGCGAACTTAGTACTCCCGGAGTCGGTCAGTGTTAATGGACACGGTAGTGCCCACTGACCGAACCCGGGAAGTCCGGCGTATCATCCTGGGCACCGACCGGAATATCGGGCCCACGGAACGCTGGTACCACTTTCAGAGGCAACGTCTCACCATTAGACCCTAATTCCGATCGTTATCCTACCTGTAGGCCGTATCGGCGAGAATCGCACGATAGGGTGGAAACCAGAGTCCCGGGTTTTCCCTTTATATTGTTTATCCCTTGCATTCCATTTACTGTGACAACCCATTATCCGATTCGGGCTAGCTCGCCCATGGGGTGAATTTGATCCTCCTTGACACAAGCACATCCACGCCTCCCTGAGTTCGACCCCCAAGCAACTCTACAACACCGTGCGCTTGCGGTTACAAATATTTAAATCTCACGCCCCCAATCATATTATTGCACACATCAAACACGCAACACCCCGGGGGCGTCAAGAGCGTGCGTTGGTTCAATCAAGAGTTGTAATATAAAGATTCATGTTTCACATTGATTGCTTGAAATCTATAGTGGGGATTCACATGCCTTAGACATTCTTATAAGTTGAATTTACAACCAACACTTTGAACGATTGTGACACCAACATTTCGTCGTCGCCATTTCACAATAGCTTAGTAATCCATATAGATACCAATAGTTCCTCCTCATGATTCAATACCTGCTCACCACTTAACCGTGCGCTTGCGGTAAAATTACATTGTTTTCGGAGTTACTATCCAGGACGACCAAGTTTTTGGTACCGTTGCCAGGGAGGCGACGATATTCTATATTTTTACTTAGATATTCCTTTTTTTATTTTGTTTCTTTTTCCTTTTATTCCTCTATTGTGCTAACACTTCTTTGCAGATTCTCTTTTTCTGTGCATTAACACACGATCGAGGGCAACCGAGGAAGATATATTATTTGATCCTGAAATCGAGCGCACCGCAAGGAAGTTAAGAGCAAAAAAGAGGCAAACTTCAGAGGAAAATCAAATGGCAGAGGAAAATATTCCATGACGAACTGCTAGGCTTATTTCCATCCCGGATAGGCTTACTCCAAACAACTCGACTACTTCATCTATTCTTATGCCAGAGTTGCCGCCAAAGAAGAATTCCGAGCTGAAAACAGGACTTGTTGTACTGATGCAATAAGATCTCTTCCATGGGAATGTGCATGAAAATCTGCATTACCATATTCGAATGTTCTTGGCAAAGTGCGCCACCTTTTAGATCCCTAATGTACCAGAGGATGCCATCCGTCTGCAGCTTTTTCCCTTCACTTTTTGAGATAAAGCTCAATATTGGTTGAGGATGCAAGCACATGGAACATTTACTACTTGGAACGAGCTAGCAAGCGCCTTTGTCAACAAGTTCTATCTGCCTTCAAAGACCGTAAAGATACGGAATTCTTTGATGTCTTCAGGCAGGGCCCCAAGAAATCGTTATATAAAGCATAAGAGCGCTTCAAATATCTACAACATCAATGCCCCCACCACAACATAGACGATTGGGAGCTAGTGCATAGCTTCTAACAATCAGTGTTGGGCTGATGAGAGGGGCCAAACATCATCATCGTTGAAGCCAATGAGCATATATGAAGCCAAGGCAGTAGTAGAATTGGTGACAAAATTTGACTCTCTATCTAGAGTGGTGGAGAGACTTGGGAAGAAGCTGACTGAACCTTATGTTGTGCCTGACACATCGACATCAAATGGGCACAAAAATGATCGGCAAGGCCAAGTCATGTACGTTGTCAGCGAGGCACATAAGGAACCTATTGAGTAGGTTCAGTATGTTTCTGATTACAAGCCAGGTGGAGCAAATAATGGGTCTTGGGCGAATCCGGCTTGGAAGTCTCACCCCGAATTTTCATATGCAAACAATAGTAGAGCCACAAACCCTACTCAACAACCACAACAACAACAACACCAAGCTTGTCTGCTACCTCAGCAACATTCCTACCAACAAAGGTCACCACAACAACAACAATTCCAGCAAAGGCAACAAGCGGTGCCTTATAGACCCTCGGATTTAATCAAGGATGGAGGCCATATGTAATGGTCGGTTTCCGATCGTACTTTCTTTGTGCACGTGCTCTTGATCGTGCACGTGTTTATTTTAGACTCTATTTGATTTTGAACACTTTTGTGTGATATGTCGTTGTGATCGTCTGTGAGGGTATTAGATTGTGGAACTATTTTGGAATGACATTTCTCGAGTCGTTTTTCCGCGATTCTATCTTATTTGATGTGACGTCACGACTTTCTGTTTGACGCGAGACGTTTCTATTTTTAGTTTTGTCTCTCGACGTCGAAATTTAGATCCGTCTTCTTTGTTCTCTTTCTTTCGTCGCCCCGATCACCTCAATATTTATTTTACAATTTTTGGACTTAATTTGACCTATTTTCCATTTTTGAGTAAGTTTTAAATAATTTTAATACCTAATTTTATAAGTATTTTAATTATAATAAAATTCCTATATAATAATAACTCTCTAAATAATTTTTGACCAAGTCCCATATTTATTGGCCGCACACATCCATGTGAGAGGGTGAGGGAGAGTTAATTTTAGTTATTTTAATTTTTAAATTATTTTAATTTAATAATAAACCCTAGCCCTAACCCTAAACCCCCTATTCTATTTAAATAAACCCTAGGCAAGCTTATTTTCGCAGCCACCCAAACCCTAGCCGCCGTTTCCTCTTCCAAAGCTTCGTCGCAACTCCGTTCAGCCGTCGCCAGTGTCTGACCGAGGAAATCCTTTGATTTCCGTCGGTCTGACCGAGAGAACAGCCCGCACCGCCGCTTCGTCCGCACCGCTGCACCATCGCATCACATCGCCCTATGTATGACCGACCCGCCCCATCGGTCTGACCGAAGCCCCGCCCCGCATCCGCAGCCGCTCCGCAACGTTGCAACTTGAAATGTTGCAACTCGCCCCGCTCCGCATCCGACTGAGAGCATCGCCCGGTCTGACCGACGCCCCGCTCCGCACCCGCAAGCGCTCCGTACCCTGCTCCGTTGCAAGCCTCGCCCACGCGCCCGACCGACCCGCCCCAATCCGACCGAAGGATCTCTCCGCACTCGCCGCTGTGACCGACCCCGCAGCACTGCACAGCGCCGCCGCAGTGTCTGACCGAGGGATTTCTCCGCACCGACCGTGTCCGACCGAGAGACGATCATCGCAACTTCGCATCTTCCACACAAATTACTGCCGTGGGCCCTCCAAGTTCTCCAGAAGTGTTGTGGGTCCCCCATTGACCCGTAGCACTGCTGTGGGCCCCACTTGGGTGTTCTACTTCGTGGAATTGCCGTCTGCGACGTTACGACACGTCGTAGGCCTTCGTCGCAAGTTTCAGCTTTTGGGAATTCGTGCGTAGACCAGATTTGACGCCAAGGAGTTCTCCGTTCAGACACGACTTCCATCCTACGACGAACCCCGGTAAAGGTTGGTCCCCCGAACTCGTAGAAACCCCCACAATAGCTGATTGAACCCTAAACTAAAAGTCGACAATTTGAACTAAAATTTCCTTCCAGCACCAGTAAAATGTTGTACAAATATAGAAAATCGACGTACGGACTTTTTGACTGTGCACATAGGAAAGATTCGTCGATTAGGCTGAAACATCAAAATGTGACTTTTGACGAATAGGATAGTCCCGATAACCTAGAAACGAACCCTAATAGGATTTGATGAAATTGAGACCTGACACCGTCGCCGTGGCACTGTTTCAGACGGACTTCCGCGGACGAGACGCTTGGACGAGACGCTTCGAGAGGACGACACACTCGCCATCGCAGGCAAGTGTATCACACTTGCACTTTCGGCCGTGCTTAGGCCTTAGTTAGTTAGAACTGATAACTGTGATCAAATAGAACCGGACGTGAAATGATAGCGTCTGGGACGACCCCTGACGGCTCAAACTTGACGACGAAGTCTGAGCCTGACAACAACAACTTTTGACATCGTAGGGCTATCATGTGTGTGCGTGTGTGTGGACACCCTAGAATAACCCTTCCCATCTTGTCATATCCCGTCCCATCTTGCACAGCCTACGGGAAATAGGGCACTCACCAGTGAGTGTGTGATCCCTTGTACTGATACACAGCCCAGAGGGCAATAGGGCACTCACCAGTGAGTGGGTGATCCCTTGTTGTGATACACAGCCCAGAGGGCAATAGGACACTCGCCAAGCTAGAGCGAGTGATCCCTTGTCGTGATACACAGCCCAGAGGGCAATAGGGCACTCGCCAAGCTAGAGCGAGTGATCCCTTGTCGTGCTTGTCTTGTCTTGTCATACTTGGGGTTTAGGGTTGGGTTGAGCGTGCGCATGGTAAGAGGGTCTGATCCCCCTCAAACCGTAAGGCGTGAACCCTTTCGTGTCTCACTTGTCTTGTCTTGTCTTGTCCCGTCACGTCCCGACTTGTCTTGACACCAGTAGGTTAGTCCCGTAGTTGGTAGCACACGCTATGACTACTACTTGCTACGCTTTACTTTCCTGCTGCGTTACTTCTTTTTGTTACTCAGTTATAACCCCAACATGCTAATCAACCAGTAAATCGTTGTCTAAAAGTTGATACACTTGCAGTAGAGTCTGACCACTTTTTGTAGACTTTACCTGACGTACAGTTTCCTTCTTTGGTGATGTACGTCAGGTGTTGAGCCGGAGTACGTCGACGAGGCGAACTTGCCAGCAGACGGGGAGCCGGAGGACGTTGATCCGGAGTACGACCCAGAGGAGGACCAGAGTTAGAGGCCTCTCGTTGCTGATCTAGAGTTTATTTCCCAGTTTAGATTAGGTGTGTAGCACATTTTATTTTCTTGACTAGGTTGGGTGCTTGCACCGGCAGTTTCCTTTCTGCAACTGTAGCCGTTTCCGGCGTTTTAGACTTTCCGTACTTTGGATGTTATATTTGGAATAAAATGAAATGATATCTCTTTTCAGTACTTTTGTTGTTCCGTACTAACATGCAGGGATCTGTTCCTTCGTTTTGGAATACCACAGACGCTTATTGGGTCTGGGCTCTCAGCCCCGGCCTAAGCGGGCCTTAGTCACGCTTCGCCTCCGTACTTTTGGGAAGCTGGGTGTGACAGGTTTTAGTGGTGGCCCATGCAGGTCCCATCCTTCTGCGAATACGGAACAATCGAAGTATTGAACTTCATTTTATTATCATCCAGAAATTGTACGAGTCTAATTTATGTCTTTCTATCAATAGGATGGCAGGACGACGTACTACCCGATCGGGGAGCTCAGGAGATGGAGTTCTGGAGGATCAGGGCGGAGAGTTCCATCAGTTTCTGGGTGTGATGAGAGAGATGCTGGATGTTCAGCATCAGTTGGTTCAGCAGTCCCAGCGTGCTGCCCAGGCTGTTCCAGTTGCACCACCACCTCCTCCGCCTGCCCCACGAGCTGCTCCAGTAGTGAAGCAGTTCAATGAGCTCCAGCCGAGGACATTTTCGGGGAAGGAGGGACCTCTAGCTGTTGATGAGTGGATCCAGAGCACTGAGGAGAAGTTAGTTGCAGCGAAGATTCCTGATGATACCCGAGTGGAGATAGCGAAGATGCAACTGATGGAGAATGCAAGGAACTGGTGGCGCATCGAGGAGAGGCGTCTTGAGAAGCCAGTGGATTGGAAGACCTTCATATCGATGTTCAAGGATAAGTATTTCATCAAGTCTGCTAGGAGGGAGCTGTTGAGCGAGGCTCATAGCTCGCCATATTCTATACATCCTGGAGGCTCCAAGATGTATAAGGATCTCTGTCTGAACTATTGGTGGATTGGCATGAAGAGGAGTGTGGCACGGAGCGTTGCCAAGTGTTTGATATGCCAACAGGTGAAGGCTAAGCACCATCGTGCTGCTGGGTTGCTGCAACCGCTTCCTCTTCCGGAGTGGAAGTGGCAACATATTACGATGGATTTCGTGACTGGTTTACCTCGGACCCCGAGGCAGAATGACGCAGTTTGGGTGATCATAGATCGATTGACCAAGTCTGTGCACTTTATCCCATTCCGAGTGGGCCAGTCTACGGAAGCTTTAGCGAGGAAATATCTGGAGGTAAAATTTCTTTTTACTTCTCTTTTAATTTCCTCTTTGAGTTGGTTGTGATATAGACCGTGTACGTGCTGGAGATTGTACGCTTACATGGAGTCCTCGTGAGCATTGTGTCTGACAGAGACACGAGGTTCACGTCTCAGTTCTGGAGAAGTCTGTAGGAGAACTTGGGTACGAGTCTGAGTTTCAGCACGGTATACCACCCGCAGACTGATGGCCAGTCCGAGAGGACTATTCAGATTCTGGAGGATATGCTGCGAGCTTGTACGCTCGATTTAAAGGGATCATGGGAGGACCATCTTCACTTGGTGGAGTTTTCATATAACAACAGCTACCAGGCGAGCATTGGCATGGCAACATTTGCTGCCTTATATGGAAGGAAATGTCGATCGCCACTGAGCTGGGATGACATTGGAGATCGGGAGCTGTTGGGTCCGGAGATGATAGTGGAAGCTGTAGATGTCGTGAGAGACATCAGGGAGAAGCTCAGAGTTGCACAGGATCGTTTCAAGCATTGGGCGGATGCCAAGAGGAGACCCTTGGAGTTTCAGCCTGGAGATCACGTCTTCCTGAAGATTTCTCCGAACCGCGGAGTTATTCGTTTTGGGAAGAAGGGAAAGCTAAGTCCAAGATATATTGGGCCTTTCGATGTGCTAGAGCGTGTGGGAGCAGTGGCCTACCGCCTTGCTCTGCCACCGTCTTTGGAGGGAGTTCACGACGTTGTCCACGTGTCTCAGCTACGTCGGTACGTCAGTGATCCGTCGCACACGGTTGATTTCTCAGAGATTACAGTTCGCTCGGACCTGACATACGACCAGCAGCCTGTGCAGATCTTGGACCGTCGACAGAAGCAGTTGAGGAATAAGATAGTCGACCTGGTGAGAGTGATGTGGCGTCACGGATCACCTGGAGAGTCCACCTGGGAGCGTGAGGATGATATGAGAAAGCGCTTCCCGCATCTTTTCCCGAGTAGTGCTTGATGTTGATTCCGAGGACGGAATCATTTCTAAGTTAGGGAGGATGTAACGGTCGGTTTCCGATCATACTTTCTTTGTGCACGTGCTCTTGATCGTGCACGTGTTTATTTTAGACTCTATTTGATTTTGAACACTTTTGTGTGATATGTCGTTATGATCGTCTGTGAGGGTATTAGATTGTGGAACTATTTTGGAACGACAT
Organism: Scilla litardierei; assembly: GCA_030789695.1. Taxonomy (NCBI): domain Eukaryota; kingdom Viridiplantae; phylum Streptophyta; class Magnoliopsida; order Asparagales; family Asparagaceae; genus Scilla; species Scilla litardierei. Next base: position 34,049 of record JAULAV010005574.1, read on the forward strand.
TTCTTGAGTCGTTTTTCTGCGATTCTATCTGATTTGATGTGACGTCACGACTTTCTGTTTTGACGCGAGACGTTTCTATTTTTAGTTTTGTCTCTCGACGTCGAAATTTAGATCCGTCTTCTTTGTTCTCTTTCTTTCGTCGCCCCGATCACCCCAATATTTATTTTACAATTTTTGGACTTAATTTGACCTATTTTCCATTTTTGAGTAAGTTTTAAATAATTTTAAAACCTAATTTTATAAGTATTTTAATTATAATAAAATTCCTATATAATAATAACTCTCAAAATAATTTTTGACCAAGTCCCATATTTATTGGCCGCACACATCCATGCGAGAGGGTGAGGGAGAGTTAATTTTAGTTATTTTAATTTTTAAATTATTTTAATTTAATAATAAACCCTAGCCCTAACCCTAAACCCCATATTCTATTTAAATAAACCCTAGGCAAGCTTATTTTCGTAGCCACCCAAACCCTAGCCGCCGTTTCCTCTTCCAAAGCTTCGTCGCAACTCCGTTCAGCCGTCGCCAGTGTCTGACCGAGGAAATCCTTTGATTTCCGTCGGTCTGACCGAGAGAACAGCCCGCACCGTCGCTTCGTCCGCACCGCTGCACCATCGAATCGCATCGCCCTGTGTCTGACCGACCCGCCCCATCGGTCTGACCGAAGCCCCGCCCTGCATCCGCAGCTGCTCCGCAACGTTGCAACGTGCAATGTTGCAACTCGCCCCGCTCCGCATCCGACCGAGAGCATCGCCCGGTCTGACCGACGCCCCGCTCCGCACCTGCAAGTGCTTCGTACCCCGCTCCGTTGCAATCCTCACCCAAGCGCCCGACCAACCCGCCCCAATCCGACTGAAGGATCTCTCCGCACCCGCCGCTGTGACCGACCCCGCAGCACTGCACAGCGCCGCCGCAGTGTCTGACCGAGGGATTTCTCCGCACCGACCGTGTCCGACCGAGAGACGATCGTCGCAACTTCGCATCTTCCACACAAATTGCTGCTGTGGGCCCTCCAAGTTCTCCAGAAGTGTTGTGGGTCCCCCATTGACCCTTAGCACTGCTGTGGGCCCCATTTGGGTGTTCTACTTCGTGGAATTGCCGTCTGCGACGTTACGACATGTCGTAGGCCTTCGTCGCAAGTTTCAGCTTTTGGGAATTCGTGCGTGGACCAGATTTGACGCCAAGGAGTTCTCCGTTCAGACACGACTTCCATCCTACGACGAACCCCGGTAAAGGTTGGTCCCCCGAACTCGTAGAAACCCCCACAATAGCTGATTAAACCCTAAACTAAAAGTCGACAATTTGAACTAAAATTTCCTTCCAGCACCAGTAAAATGTTGTACAAATATAGAAAATCGACGTACGGACTTTTTGACTGTGCACATAGGAAAGATTCGTCGATTAGGCTGAAACATCAAAATGTGACTTTTGACGAATAGGATAGTCCCGATAACCTAGAAACGAACCCTAATAGGATTTGATGAAATTGAGACCTGACACCGTCGCCGTGGCACTGTTTCAGACGGACTTCCGCGGACGAGACGCTTGGACGAGACGCTTCGAGAGGACGACACACTCGCCATCGCAGGCAAGTGTATCACACTTGCACTTTCACCCGTGCTTAGGCCTTAGTTAGTTAGAACTGATAACTGTGAACAAATAGAACCGGACGTGAAATGATAGCGTCCGGGACGACCCCTGACGGCTCAGACTTGACGACGAAGTCTGAGCCTGACAACAACAACTTTTGACATCGTAGGGCTATCATGTGTGTGTGTGTGTGGACACCCTAGAATAACCCTTCCCGTCTTGTCACATCACGTCCCATCTTGCACAGCCTACGGGCAATAGGGCACTCACCAATGAGTGTGTGATCCCTTGTACTGATACACAGCCCAGAGGGCAATAGGGCACTCACTAGTGAGTGGGTGATCCCTTGTCGTGATACACAGCCCAGAGGGTAATAGGGCACTCGCCAAGCTAGAGCGAGTGATCCTTTGTCGTGATACACAGCCCAAAGGGCAATAGGGCACTCGCCAAGCTAGAGCGAGTGATCCCTTGTCGTGCTTGTCTTGTCTTGTCATACTTGGGGTTTGGGGTTGGGTTGAGCGTGCGCACGGCAAGAGGATCTGATCCCTCTCGAACCGTAAGGCGTGAACCCTTTCGTGTCTCACTTGTCTTGTCTTGTCTTGTCCTGTCACGTCCCGACTTGTCTTGACACCTGTAGGTTAGTCCCGTCGTTGGTAGCACACGCTACGACTACTACTTGCTACGCTTTACTTTCCTGCTGCGTTACTTCTTTTTGTTACTCAGTTATAACCCCAGCATGCTAATCAACTAGTAAATCGTTGTCTAAAAGTTGATACACTTGCAGTAGAGTCTGACCACTTTTTGTAGACTTTACCTGATGTACAGTTTCCTTCTGTGGTGCTATACGTCAGGTGTTGAGCCGGAGTACGTCGACGAGGCGGACTTGCCAGCAGACGGGGAGCCGGAGGACGTTGATCTGGAGTACGACCCAGAGGAGGACCAGAGTTAGAGGCCTCTCGTTGCTGATCCAGAGTTTCTTTCCCAGTTTAGATTGGGTGTGTAGTACCTTTTGTTTTCTTGACTAGGTTGGGTGCTTGCACCGGTAGTTTCCTTTCTGCAGCTATAGCCGTTTCCGGTGTCCGTACTTTGGATGTTATATTTGGAATAAAATGAAATGATATCTCTTTTCAGTACTTTTGTTGTTCCGTACTAACATGCAGGGACCTATTCCTTCATTTTGGAATACCACAGACGCTTATTGGGTCTGGGCTCTCAGCCCCGGCCTAAGCGGGCCTTAGTCACGCTTCGCCTCCGTACTTTTGGGAAGCGGGGCGTGACACCATAAAACCCACCGCCAGTACCACAAATATCCGAGCATGAGACAAGAGTTGAGGAGTTTATGGCTGAGCGGAAGAAGATCAATGTTAAACTATCGGTGGGTCAAGATAACCTTAACACCATCGTGGCGCAATTGGCAGAGAAAATTACATTGCTCAACAAGGCCCAAAATCAATTGCCGGCTCAACCGAAGCCAAACCCAAGGAGCAACACCGACCACATCAATGCGGTAGTGGCTGTGACTACTAAAGACGGGAAGGATACTACTCCCGCCATGGTTCAAACTAGAAGCCCAAGGGATGAAGTTCCAGTTGAGAAGGAGGGAATAAATGAAGAGGAGAGCCCCATGGCGACGACAAAAAATGAGGAAAAATCTGAAGTTGATAAGCCCCAGAAGGATAGGATATATGTGCCACTGGTACCATTCCCACAACGGTTGGCAAAGGCCAAATTGGAGAAAAAGTTTGCTCGATTTCTGGAGTACTTGAGAGGTTTAAGCTTGAACATCCCATTCCTAGATGCAATTATTGAAATCACGACGTATGTAAAGTTTCTCAAAGATTTGATTACCTGAAGGAAACGAACGGAGAAGATCATGCTTGCCGAGCAAGGTACTTGGTTCGTCAACGAAGACAAGTTGCCGAAGAAATTAAATGATCCTGGAAGCTTTAGAATTCTGTGCACACTTGGCAGAGTCCCACTACAAAAGGCTTTGGTAGATTTGGGTGAAAGCGTGAGCCTCATGCCTTCCACCATGTTCAAGAAGTAATATGTGGACCAATCTTAAGGCCACTGACATGAAGATTCAACTCGCCGATGGGCGTATCACTAGGCCGATAGGAATCACTGAAAATGTACTGCTTCAAATACCGGGAGGACTTTGTATTCCATGTGACTTCGTCGTCATGGACGTAAAAGAAGAGGGAGACACATCTCTTATACTTGGGCGCCCCTTCTTATCTACTGTCGGAGTCATCGTGGATGTGAGAGAGGGAACATTGTCACTCAACATTGGAAATATCGAAGTCAAGTTCCATCTTCCGCATGCCATGAAGAATAGATCCTCGCTGGAGGAGAGCGACTATGTGGACCTACTTGATGAGGTCATCGATGAAGCCATGCCATATGCCATTGGAGCTTTGCACGTGGATAGTCTTGACGGAGTGCCAATTTCTGAAAACGGCACTCCAAATGGAGATACCCCAGATCCTCTCACCGAGGAAGAGGAGAACAATGCTGATGTCGTGAGAATTAGAGAGCTCTGCAAGCTCTCTTCGGTGAAGCAAGGAAAGAACCGCCACCGGTGAATACTTCACCACCACCGGGAAAGAACAAAGGAGCCAAGAACCGAAGCTTGGGGTAGTCATCCCTCACCATCATTAGAGAGGAAGCACGCTTAAAGGAGGCCAAACAAGAAGAAGCGCAACATCTAAATCCTACCGGCCTCCTCACAAAGTTTGACACACACATCTCCGAAGCACCGAACATCACGTGCTCAATGTAGATTCATAAGGGGTCGAGCTCAAGACCATAAACGAGTGTATGTCGGGAGGCAACCCGATGTTCATATCTTAGTTCTTTTAGTTAAATTCAAGTTGTTATTTTCGTCTTAGATTTTTATTAGTTTAGTAAGTCAAGAGTCTAGAAAAAATCTGACAATGGGCAATGTTTTTATCGCAGGAAGAAGATACGAGGAATCTATTTAATGGAGGGTAGCCATGGTGATGGAGAGCATCCCCAAGGACGTGATTAAATGATAAAGGAAGGAAGAAATTGACGAGAGAGGGAGAAACAGAAGACGAAAAACAGAGAGTAGAGAGCTGAAACAGACAGCCTACTCGGCCGAGTGAGGTTCTCACTCGACCGAGTGAAGAAGTCACTCGATCGAGTGACGCACTGAACATGAAATTCTCAAAAATCCACCGTCTGTAAATTTTATGCCACTCGGCCGAGTGCACCCTGTAGCAGAAAACTCTAATATCATGCTATGTAAGGCCTATCTACTCGGTCAAGTCATTAGTTCACTCGACCGAGTGACTAACTCCACTCGACCGAGTAGGAGACTGCTGTAGAATCACCAAAAATTCACACTCTGTCTTTATTTCTCACTCGACCGAGTGGAACTTGTCACTCACCCAATTGAGTCGCTCGACTCAATCGAAATTTCAAAAATCTTAACATTGGGCTACTCGACCGAGTGACAACCGTCACTTGGTCGAGTGACTTAAGTCGGGCCACCTCAATAAAATCCCTAAATCCACTCACCCGCAGCCAAACCCCCAAATCGATAGTGCCCCAACCCTTTTCCCCCAACTCAACTGTTGCTCCTCTGTGACTCGCCCGAGGCCGGCCCCACTCGCCCGAGCACACCGCCCCAGCTGATGGTGCCGCCACCTCCGACCGCTTCTCTGGCGTCGCTCGACCGGCGATCAACCCCCCATTTCACCCTATTTCGCCCTATATCTTCCCATATCCATTTCGTAGGCCCAAATCCAACCCCCAACCCTATCAACCCTAATTTTCGCCGATTTCTCTTGATCTACCCCATATATTATGAATTCTTAATGCTAAATAATTGTTTTTGTGCAACATGAAAGCTTGGGGGAGATCTCTTGCGGATTTGAAGCTTACGAAAGTTGCCTCATACTCATCCGCTAGCTTGGAGTTGCATCGTGCTCGGTACACGCGTTCCATATTTTATTTAGAGCATTTTGATAGCACTTGATTAGTGTGCATCTCATGGCATTTATCAATGCCCCCACGCACTAGATCTAGCACTCGGCAGCCCGCTTCCAAGCGAAAGAAGACTGGTGACCCCTGTCCTTCTTCCTCTGGGACGGAGCCCCAGCCACGTAGTGACCCCATAGCTGCACTCCCAGCATCCTCTGCACCACAAGCACCACCACCAGCACAACATGTCCCTCCGATCGAGACGTATGGGATCTCTTTCAGAGATGATGCACATCGTGTCAAATTTGAGAGGATCTCGTAGAGACAGATCATACCCACTAGGTTTCACATATCGATACACTTGAGCACCTAAGGGTATTTCAGGGTCTACACCAGTTGTATGACAACGTGGAGTGGGGCGACTTTTTGTCGGTGTCGACGGTCACTTTCGTCTGCCCGACACTAGAGGTCTTGAGTTCTATTCATAGGACTCCTAGGGGTACTCTTTCTTGCTCATGGACCAGGAATGTGAGATCTCGCACGACATGGCCCGAGCATACTTTCATTGGCGCCATGTCTCGAACCCGACCGAGCTTATGGTCTCACACACCACGCCCCATCTGTCATTTCAACTGATGCTTTCTGGGACACGATCACTGGCACGCACCACTTCGACCTGAGCAGGGCGAAGGCCTCTTCTATAGTCCACCCATGCTTGCGGCTCGCACAGCGCCTTATGGCGACCACCATACTAACCAGGCCAGAGGTTGGGACTATGTCCACGCCAGAGCTTTTCATGCTCTATGCGATGGCTAGGGAGAGACCCTTAGAAGGCAGCAGGGACGTCTTAGTCCCTGATATTTCTATTGATATTGCTAGATGGTATTTTGATCGCATATTTTCTTTGGCCGCCTCCACCAAGGCGATATGTTGTGGCGGTCTGATCACCCTCCTAGCACCTATTTTCGACATCCAGCTTCCCACTGGCCTGCACCGCGCTACGGGCCCCACCTCCTTATCTTTAGATGTTTTGGCCCGTATGCACATAATCCGTCCTCACAGACAGTGTCATTGGGTCTGGTTACATGGTCCCTTCTCAGCTGATTATATAGTGCTTCCGAACTCCGTTCGAACCTACATTGGATTAGCAGGTGCGGAGTGGAGGTTCCCAATGGACCTCCTTATCCCACCTGTATATGTACTAGAGCCCGACGACGAGCAGCAGGAGCCCCCATGTCGAGCCCCTTGCCCCTGAGATCCTGATTTCCCAGCCTACCTCTGATCCAATCGCCGAGCCTGGCACATCTGTCTTCACTTCTGCTCATGCCGAGAGCTCCAATTCTACTATTGTGTCTGATTCCACCACCACCGCTATGAGTTTTGAGAGTGTTGTCCCCGCCACTTTTGAGAGAGGCGACCCTTCTTTCTTCGCGACCGTAGAGACCCTCGACACACCTGACTTCTCGACTTCTGGAATGTCATTATCCCTTGATTTCACGACCACCCCACTTGTCGATGCTTCAGTCTCTGTAGCCGTCGTATATACCAAGAGTGTCGTGGTGTCTGTCACCACAGCTGTTGCCATGACCTCCCAGTCTACCTCGTCCTCCATTGATATTCTGACCTCCTCCTCCGTTGCACATATCTCTGAGTGCATTCATGTGTCTTCCCTAGAGGCTCAGCGTCTTGTTGTGAGCTCTGCTCCCTGCACACACCCGATAGTGGCCCAACTAGTTTTTGGAGGCCGTGTGAGACCCCTTGCTCGTACACCTCCATGTCCCTCTACCTCCGCTCCTGACGACAGAGAGTAGCACCTCAGCACTGTCGAGTCGGCAAGTTGACAGTGACTGGACTTAGAGTTGACCTTAGGGCTCTCACGGCGGCCGTCACTACTTGGCAGGCCCGTATTGCCGTGATCCTGGTATTCAGCTTATGCTAAACCTAGATTATTCACCGCCTACAGCAGCAGCAGCCAGCACCTCGGCCACCGCCGTCCCCACATCAGGGAGGTGATGGCGATGCACCAGCGTAGGCACGACTTCTTGATTCCTGTCATATTTTTGCTCCACATCTCACCCCACTATTTTGTATGCCCATCTGTCTTCACCTTTTTGTAGGGCACTGTATATTTCAGCTTGGGGGAGAGTATGTATTTTTGGGCCACCATCTTGCATCCATCCATATATCATTTTGCATGCTCGCTTTACATATATCCTTTGCATATACCATCATATCATATTTTCCTTATTTTCCTTTATTTCACATCATATTGCATCCACACACACCCAACCCTATCTTATATGTTCTAGTGCCACACTTCGCACATTAAGGACAATGTGATGATTAGCTTGGGGGAGTGAGTGTGCGCATACACCTTTTTTTATTTTCCCTACTTTTATCTTTATTTTTCACTCTCTTCCATTTTCCACTTATTTTCACGCACTTTTTCATTTTTTTACCATGCATCATGGTTTCTTCATTTTTGGAGTGCTTGCATGTGTATAGTTAGATTTTATTTTCTCCTTAGTTCTTTTACTTTCTTTGCTAGAGATGAATTCTCTATGATGAATATAGCTTGGATTTTGTTTTACTCTTTTGCATGTATCTCTTGCCATGCTATTATTTTTATTTCTGATATCATCTGCGATATATTTGCAGTGCACTTGAGTTAAAGAGCTTCCAACGTGTTTATTATTTGTCCATGAATGAATTTTAGCATTGACTTGTCTGAGAATTACATTATTGTATACTTTCTATAGAAAACACACCAAGATTCACGCATTGACTGCCTATTACTTGGAGTACTGCTTTGTGTCTTAATATCACTTCTTATTGCATGAAATGTGTATTAAACTTCCAGGTTGAATCAATTGATTGTCATTTGATATGAATAGATTAGTTTACTTTTAGAAATCAAACTTAGTGATGACATTACCCTGCTGAAGTTGTTGTGCACATACAAAAAGAGTGAACCGAGCGTTATCATATATTCTTTCTCCACATATCTTGAAAAATGTTTCTAAACATAAAATCATTGGTGAATCTCCCCTTAAGTGAATCTTATTATTGCATCTTCCATATGCTAAAAATAAATAAGCTCTATGATACCAAAAACTCAAGAGAAAAGAAAAATCTATATCTTTGCATCTTTCTTTGGGATTGTTCTTGTGTATAAGAAAAGAGAGAAGAAAAAAAAGAAAAGAAAAGAACAAGAAGAAGAAAAAAAGAAAAGAAAAGAAAAAGAAAAAGAAAAAAAGAAAAGTTTCATTGTATATACACAATCCACTTCTTTACTTCTTTCTTATTTTCCTTTTTATATATGGAGCTACAAAAATATGGGAAAATGTTCATATTTGATGCCACCACACTTATAGATAAGCTTGGGGGAGGAGATCCAATGATGTGTGAGAGTGTGACTACTTATATGTGCATGACAACCTAAGCTAGGTAATTTCTGATACTTAGGGAGATGACTAGAGTCTAACGACATCTATGAATTGAAAAATTGGCATGAAATTCATGAAAACCATCTCTTTCTATTCTTATTGATTTGAATTGCGTGATATCTCTTATACTCCAAATAGAAGCAGTCAATTGAAAAGTGTGTTGTCTATAATTATGTATATCGTTTTGCTATGCCTTAGACGATGTTTGATTCTAAAATGATTTCATACTTCATTTGATTCACGTTTTTCTTAGTTTTTCTATATAGTGTACCCATATGAAATGATATTAAAATAAAATCTTTAGTGATGTTTCTTGTTCATTGCTAGTGCTACTTGAGTAAGCAAACCCGAGTTCTGAGAGAATGAACTAGCACTTCCCGTCTTCGTCTTCTTTTTCATCTATTTGTTTTTTCTTCATTTTATTCGCTAAGTTCACTTTTTACTTATCTTCCTCAAGGACGAGTAAGAGGTAAGCTTGGGAGATTTTGATATGCTCATATTTTACACTTTATTTATGCATTTTTCCATCCCATAACGATTGCTAATATCTGCACTTTTGGGAGTCTCTCCTTGGGTTTGCACTTTTGGGCGGCTATAAATCCCAGTTTTGTGGGCAGCCCAAGGAGAGACTCCTTAGAATAATTTTCTTACCTTTAATTTGAGTTCTAGTTTTCTTTTGGCGAAAGGATTGGAGAGAATGATCTAAATTTCTTATTCTTGAAGCTTGTATTCAAAATTGGTTTGTCTAAACTCTTGCAAGTTGATATTTTATGCTATATTTCTTTCTAGATCTGAGTTTTGTGATGAATTCTATTGCAATCTTGTTTCTATGGTAATTTTTATGATGAATTGTGAGTAGTCTCTTTGCTCTAGGGCGAAGGGATGAACCCTATGGATCTAAAGTATGATTTGTGAGATCTATTGAATTTCCATGTCGCTAAGCTTGTTAAGGGTTAGGTTGTGGTTGATTTACTACGGATAGCTATGGATTTCTATTGGATCTTGAGAGCTCAAGAGAGGTTCTTGATCTAAAGGAAGCTCTATATATTCGATTTAGATCTATAATCGAGATTCCCTAGATTTGGTACGCGAGAGCGACCAAAGCTAACATATTTATTATATTTCTATAATTATATTCGTTTGTACGTCGGTAAAACGGATATGAACTATCACGATCTAGATTCGAACTTAAGTTGTGCGAGAGCGAGCTTGAGTTGGAATTGGATATTATTGTCGATCTTAATGCTATTAGTTTGAACTAGGCTTGCGTGAGAGCGAGGCTCTAGTTTAGATTACTATAGAGCGTAGCGCGAGAGTGTGCTTTGGTTTCCAATTTAGTTGCGACAAGTTCATCCTAAATCAAGAGTAGTAATATAGAGATTTGTGTTTCATATTGATTGCTTGAAATCTATAGTGGGGATTCCCAAGCCCTAGACATTCTTATAAGTTGAATTTACAACCAACACTTTGAACGATTGTGACACCCATATTTCTTCGCCACCATTTCATAATAGCTTAGTAATCCATATAGATACCAATAGTTCCTCTTCGTGATTCGATACCCGCTCACCACTTAACCGTGTGCTTGTGGTAAAACAACATTATTTTTGAACTTACTATCCTGGACGACCAACATACCAAACGTCTGATCCTGCACCAAAGACACTATGCAGAGTGCTTTGGGACAATCATCTGGTGAACACTTACCAGGCATATGTCCTGCTCCAGAAAACACTATAAATAGTGTTTTGAGTAAGGGTCCAATAGGATGGGCTCTAGATTATTTCTAAGATATCCTAAGATGGAAATGACACAAATGAAAGTGTGTGTCATATATTCAAAGCTACAAATATTCTATGAAACAAAAACAAAATTACTTGAAGAATAAAATAAAAATACTCTAGAAATCTTCAAGCTTCATCCATTGCTTTGCTCCAAAGCCTTTAATCCATCAACCCATCACCTATTGTTTTATCTCCTCATCAAGATAATCAAATGTTAATCTGAGACTAAAACAAGTAGAGTCATTTGCAAATACATAATGAGGTAATCATCATCAAAAACAAAAGTGGGCTAATTGGCCAATATCCAATACATCAAGGGGTCGCTTCTCTCATCGCCAATCGAAGATTCTCCAAATCTGTCGTGAGTTGAGGGGCCACTCCCCTCGTATCCGATCAAAGACTTCATCCACTGTAAGGCTGGGGGGCCACTCTTCTAGGGGTCGACCTACTCCAAATCAGTCGTTAGTCGAGTGGCCACTTCCCTTGCAACCGGTTGAAGACTTCGTCTGTTGTAAAGTTGGGGGTCACTCCACAGCAGGCCGACCTAATCTAAATTACCTATTAGTCAATGTGCCACTCCACTCGAAGTCGATCTAAGACTCATCTGCCGTAAGGCTGGGGTCACTTGCCAAAAGGGCCGACCTACTTCAAATCAGTCTTTAGTCGAGGGACCACTCCCCTCGCAGCTGATCGAAGACTTCCTCTACTGTAAGGCTGGGGGCCACTCCCCCAACGGGCCAACCTACTCCAAATCAGCCATTAGTCGAGGGGCCACTCTCCTCATAGTCGATCGAAGACTTCCTCTACCGTAAGGCTGGGGCCACTCCCCCACCAGGCCTACATACTCCAAATCTGTTGTTGGTTGAGGGGCCACTTCCATCGTAGTTGATCGAAGACTCGTCTGTCATAAGGATGGAGGCCACTCCCCCAGCGGGTCGACCTACTCAAAATTGGCAGTTAGTCGAGAGGCCGCTCCCCTCACAGCTAATCGAATGCTTTGTCTACCGTAAGACTGGGTCCACTCCCCCAGCGGGTAGACTTACTCCAAATCGACCATTAGTCTGTGGGGCCACTCTACATGCCTCCAACCTAAGACTCTACACTTCTAGAGATCATGAGAAAGCTCAGGGTTTCTACACGAACAACACTCCACACCTCGTGCTTCCTGAGATCTAAGGCAAGCCTAAGCTATGGAGGGGGCCCAAAGGACACCACAGTCGACCTAATTATTCTTTGCTCTAATTCTTTTCTCTATAGTCCAATAAGAATAGAATTTTGAGTTCATTTCAAAATATGAAAGAGATAATACAATCTATAAATACTTGGCTCTGGGAGTCGATGCTTAAGGAGGGACCACCTTGAGCGAGTCAAAATCCACCCCAGAATTGGGGAATTTCTGTGTGATCTGGCTTTGACACCAAAAGAATCCATCTTGGAACATATTCACAAATTCCAAAGCAATGTCCTCCTCATATTTCCTCATAGCCTTAGGGCCTGTTCTTTTGAGTGTAAACGAGGGGAATCCCACTTTTTTCACTATTGTGAACAGTGTTTTGGGGGAAAATCGATTGGGATTCCCCAAACCCGTTCTTTTGTTTTCTCAGCATAAAGGGATTCCCAAAACCTCTTTCCCTCTCTATTCTCCTCTAAAAAGAAACTAAAATGAGGGATTTCATGAGGAATTCATTTCTCCTCTACTTTCTCCTTCCACTTTCTCATCCAAAAGAACACAAAACAAAAATTTTCTCTCTCTTGATTCCTTTATTCCCCCCACTTTCCCCAACCTCATTCCACTCAAAAGAACAGGCCCTTAGTAGCAACTCTCCTAGGGTCAACTTCCTTTAGCTTCCTAATTTAATCTTGGAGGTCTTCTCTCTTCTTCTTCTGTTTATTCCTCCCTACGAGTAGTTCGTCTTCGGCTGTTTTCTTCAAGGAAGAAGGAATTGGACACTCGCGACCGACCAGGCGACCTCGAAAAGCGACCATGCCCCCTTCTCTGCAATCAGGGCCTTCTCCAAGTCCCCCACCTTTGATGTAAGGTCGAAGACTAAAGAGGCAAGTTCAGCGACCTTGAGCAACGTTAATTTCAGCCCGGCCTTTGCATCCTCGGTAACCTTCTCTGTAGCCATTGTTTTTTGCTGCTCCAGCTTGAGGTGCCTTCAACGTTGGCCATCATTGATGAGTGACATCTCAGGTCGACATCATCTACATCCAAGGAGTGAATAGGTCAGACATAATACTTAAATAGGTTGCTAAGGAAGGAAAATGGGGGAGGGGATCGACCTATTGGCTTTGCCAAAACATGAAGCAGGCCAGTTTTTTAGGATCGATCTTTTGTAGAAAAGAACGATCCCTTAGGAGGACAAACTTTTCTACCAACCGAGTCACCACCCTGTAATCGATAAAGATTACCTCATCAGATCCCACGTTATAGGTAAGTTTGATGTGCTTATCTTTAGAGCATTTTAGGGCAGGGGTGGACCTATACGTTGGTAGTACCTGAGCTTGCTCTTTGCTCAAAGGGAGTTATCTCGGTCGGCCCGAAAAGAAGGAGGCCCATATGGCTAGGGGTCTACTGACCCCAGGTCAGAGTAGCAATGTTGTCCTCTGGGATCGAGACCAGGGGCTCAACCTTGCCCATCTTCCACCTCTTATCAGAAGCCTCGAAACCAGTGGAAGGGTACTCCCTTCTCTTCCGCGGGCTTTCGAAAATCTTAGCCGAACTTACCGTAAGCGCTAACAAGCTCTCATCCTCTGGCACCGAGCTCTCGACTACCAGGGTAAGTCACCCATATCTTAGAGCAGGCTCCTTACAATTAGAGCCAAACCATCACCGATGGGGCTCAGTTTTTCGATTGGCTGAGTCGATCGCTGATCCTCTTTTGTTATTGGATGAGTCAGTGGCTGACCAGACTTGCTGCCATTAGATTTCTCAAACCCGCGATGAAGAAGCTTGTGCACATTAAGATGCATGTTGAATTCCTACCCAGCCATCTCAGCAAAAAGAAGGGAGATATGGTGAGAAAAGATGGAGACAAGTTCAAAAGGCTAGTCTTACCTGGAGCCCATAAGACACACTTCAACAACTGGTCATTTAGCAAGAGAAGGTTGGCCACTCTTCGGTTGGCAAAGCTAATAAAAGCTTGGAAGCATTGGTTTTGCCTTCGGAAAGATTCAACTCCAGTGATACCGGGATGTTGAGGCAACCCCAGAGAGTGAGGAACAATGCTTCGCCCGGAAAGATGACGAAACAAAATTTCCCTTCTAGCCATGGACTTTAGTGGGAAGATTGAGAATGAGATTCTTTTTCCTCCTGGCAGTAATATAATACCATACACATGAAGGAGCATGCTTCACTTGGAAAAATAATGGAAAAGCAGCTAAGTCGATACTATTTTGTGCAACAAGCAAAGCATTATGAAGCTGACCAAGGAATAAATAGAATTGGGCATTAACTGATAGAGGAAAAGTTTGTGAAAGCCCAAGACTTCAAGAATGAAGAGGTGGAGGATAAAAACAAAGTGCATACTAAACATCTTCGAATAAACCTCGACCACATGCTCCTGGGAGAAGCAAATTCTCTCATCGTAGGAGGGGACACAAACCCCATTCGGGTGAAAGATGTATTCGGCCTTGGTTTTATCGACCCAGGAGTAAGAGAACGACGAGTCGATACTTCGAATCTCCATAGGAATAGAGGACACACCATCCTTTAGTGGACCCTCCGAAGGGTAAGCGATCAAACATTTGCCCTCCATAGGGACCCACTAGATCTCTAAAGGGTGGGTGACCTCCGATGTTACTTCAGCTTTGACCGAAGCAGATGCTTCCTTGATCTTCAACATGTTAACCAAATATCAGAGAAAAATGGCACCTGTAAGGGGTATTACCTTACTCAGATGAAGACGAGATCGAGCGAGGAATAGAACGAGATGATATTATCTGAATGCAAATAGAAAAAATTTCTTTCTCCCCCTAATTTTGATCTTATACAAATGTCGGCATCGAGCTGACCCGCCCAATGGGGGACACATGTTGACATCTTGAGACTCTGGCTCTTCGAATTCTGCGCTCTTTTGGCACGTAATCCCAAGGACATGGAGCTCTGGCAGCCAACAATAAATGCTTCATCTTGACTTCGCACCCATCCAATCTCTACATATCGCATCACCCGACCCAGCCGCCATGTCGTATAAGCTCGGGTGATGGGGGCCATTGATGCGACCCTTGGCTGATTCATAGGCCACCTAATTAATTAATTGTCTCCAACTGATCAGCCCAGTATGGTCCACGACATCGTCCCATCAACCCAGGAGCCCTCATGTGCAGCTCACCCTCTCCATTTGTGGCGATAACTTGACTGACTATTGGGCTTCTGCGACTAGTGGGACAACCCCTCAAACTAAGCGATCAGTGATTGACCATTAACCCACTATTAATATGGACATCACAGACCAAATGCATTAAAACACCATAAATGTGCACGCGTCATGGACGGATGGGTTGACATGACCATCACCAATAAAAGGTCCCACCAAATAAGGAGGGGTGAATCTCTGAGAACCAAAAACTCAGGTATTCATATACTCGCATCTACTCCACCAAATACTATCTTCCTCCTGATAGCTCGGCCCGAGAACTAACGGATGACCTCCCAACAGGTCGAACTAACGAAGGCATGCAAGCAATCTTCTAATGCCCAAATATACTTACGTACTTGAAATAAAGAAATTCTTGGTATTCTTTTCTTTTGAGTCCAAGTGGTTAGTAATCAAAAATTAGGAAACCAAACCCAATTTGATTTAGATTTCATATCATATAAAAATCTATAATCATTGCAATAATGAACATTGTTCATAAACCCATAAATATATTCATCCTTCATTTGGATGGTTCCTCTCTTAGGTATCCAAACTTTAACAAACCCATTTTTGGTTTTATGAACACTAAGATGATGAGCAACCTTAGCATTTTAATTGGTCTTATATCCTAGGCCATGGTTTCTAGTAGAGGGTATTTGTGAGCTAATTAGATCATCTAGTTTTTATTTATCCTTATTGATGCTAGAAACATTCCGACATAAATCATCATGTTTGGCCTTAAAGGCGGTTATGGTGTTTTCTAAGTCACTAAATTTACCACTTAGGTCGTCATACTCTAAACTAAACTTCATATTTAATTCTTCCAATTCTTTATTCTTACTAGCCAATTTTACATTTTATTCCATAATCTTTTCTAAATCAAGATTAGACGAACTAGTTTTACAATCTTTATGCCTTTTCTTGAGAGTAAGAAGTTCTCTTAATTTTCTCTCATACTCAGCATAAATTTTGTGATACTCTCCCTCCCAATCACGCTCATCATCACTAGAACCACTATCACTAGAGTGTAAGTCATAAACAATAACCTCTTTGTCCTCTTTTGCCATGAAGCACATATGTGCTCCTCCTTTGCTTTCTTCCTTTTTTTACTTTTGGAAGAATAAGCAGTAGTTGAGGCATCCGTTTTCCATGGATTCTTATCCCATTTGGCAAAGCCCGTCCACTTTGGCTTTTTAAACTCCTTATTGTCCTTTCCCTTCCCTTTAGCAAGTGGGCAATCTCCCTTCAAATGCCTTGGCTTGCTGCGTTCAAAACAAATAGGGTCATTAGTTAATCTATGTTTTAGGTTTCGAGACTTACATGCCTTTAGGATTTTCTTGAAACCCTGGGAAACGAGAGCTAGTTTCTGCTCGATCTTATCTCCGGATTTTTCCGATTCCGATGTAGGTTTGAGGGATAAGCTCTTTTTCGTCTTAGCTTCCTCCTTGTCGTTCTTTTGTTAGAGGCATTTCTCATATGCCATGATGTTTGTAATTAATTCTTCCTATGTAATTGCTTTGAGGTGTCATTGCCTTTTCTATAGTCGTGGCCTTCTTTTCCCACTCAGGTAGGAGACATTCAAGGATCTTGGTCACATGATCGTCTTAAGTATAGTTCTTGCCAATGCTAGGGTGTTGATGATCTCATTGAAGCCAGTAAACATGTCCAAAATAGATTCTCCCAGCTTCGTCTCGAAGTTCTCGTACCTATTAACATGTAGAGCAATTTTAGAAGATTTAACTTTGGAATTACCGTTGTTCGTTACCTCAAGGATTTTCCAAATTTCATGAGTAGAGGTTGCACGTACTACCCGGCTGGACTCTATGTTATTGAGTGAGTAATGAAGAGTGTTCATCACCTTGAAGCTCAGTGCATCTCTCTCTTTTTCGGCCTTGGTCCACTCATTTGGTGGATTCAATAGTTCTACATATTCTTTCTCTACCATTGTCCAAATGTCTTAGGAGATGGACCTAAGGTAGATGTGGATCCGATTATTTTAACTGTCGTAGTTGGATCCGTTGAGTAGAGGTGGACGATTTGTTGATTAGGGTAGATATCAATGTTGCTTGTTGACTCCATCCTAGTACCATGCTCTGATACAATTTGTTGGGATCTCCTCTATTACCTGAGGATGATGGCAAGTAGACACTAGAGGGGCTGATTAGTGTATAAAAATCCTTTAGCTAATCTACCTAAGTTAACAAATGGTGTTACCCAAATTTAACTAAATCAACAAATATTATGCTTACTAAAGGAGTGTAGCAGAAATAAAAGACAAGAAAAATATAATTGCAACAATCACAAAAAATAGATAGCCAACACAAATATGAGAGTATCCTGGTTTGAGTACACAAGTCCAACTTGGTTCTCGTATCCTACTCCAGCCACCCGAGTCCCACTCAGCTCAATCCACTATTTCCCAAGTAGGCACAGTTGCCTCTTTCCATGAGGTCTAGCTTACAACAATTTCTTCTCAAGAAATAAAACTCACCACCACAACACTTTGATGGTTTTAACTAACTCTTGAATTGAAGCTTATACTTTTCCTATAGCCTTGCTCTGAAGCTTGATGAGTGTGTGATAGCTATATTGTTGACTCCAAAGATGAGGAAATTGAAGACTTTGAGATCAACAAAACTTTGGCTAAAGAAATTTAGAAATCGTCAAATCATGAGCCAAAGAAAAGAGAGCTTGAGGGTCTTTGAGAAAGATTTAAAACTTAATGTTTGATCAATAATTTCATGATAAAAGCCTCAACAACTTTAGCTTAAAAATGGGTGGAAACCCCATTGAAATTATTCCAGAAATACCCCTCCAACTGATGGAAAAAAATAACTTTCCGTAAATCACAGAGTTGTGTTTCTGTCTGTTGGAGTTGTCGGTAGTTGGCTACAGTTATACTGGTGGTCTACTACTCAGACACTTACAAGTTGCATATTATTAGAATTGGGCATGTTGGCATAATGACTCTTGAAACCTTTAGAGTCATGAACACGAACAGACTTAAATCACATATCAACCCAACCATAATATCTAAATTTTGATGTGACCATTGGACTTGTATCACTTAATTTATTTTTATTATGCATGCTAGTTGTTGCATGATTAAACAAATACTGAAATTAGTGACATCTCTTGAACAAACACCACACTGAAAACTACATAACTTCTGATATTACAGACTCATAGAGTTTTTGGGATAACTCATATTTAGAAAGTTTAATAATGACCGGAACCTATGCTTCTGGTTAGAATTGTTGAGAAATTGAGACTCACCCCAGTGGATTTTGATGAAGTGCACAAGTGATATACATACTAACATATTTATTACAAGTGTATATAGATTTATATTATCGCCATGAAGATTTTTGAGTGCATTGTGAAGCAAAACGAAGAAGAACGAGCCAAAATCAAAAGTCTACTATCAAGCCCGGAATTGAAGCAGATGAAGGCTCTGACACATATAACTAATGAAGACTTAATATAAATGAAGAATGGCTCAAGACAGAATGAAGAACAAGGCTTGCATAGTGTGTTAGTTTAAGTTGTAGTGTACAAATTGTTAAAGCCAATTTATATTCACTACACATACAAAATTCTTGAAAATGGTTTTTAAATAGGTTTAACCATATATTATTTAAAAATATTTTTATAAAATATTTTCAAGTATTTTGAGTATGAAAACTCCCGTGTCAAATTATAGCCGACTATCCTCACCAGATAGCCGACTACTGGCGGGAAGATTTTTTTCCAAAACTTACTATCAAAATAATAGCCGACTATCCTCAGGAATAGCCGACTATCCTCAGGAATAGCCGACTATCTGAGTTAACTTTGACAGTTTTGGCAGTTTTGATTCGAATTTAACTAGTCGTTAATTAGCCGTTAGAGGAGACTTTTTGAGCAGATTTCTAGCTGTTTTCTAGCTGATTTTTAGCCAATATTTCTCTATAAATAGATATGATTTCAGAATTTTTTACCACATCATATTCTATTGAAAAAGAAATTTGCTCTTGTGCTAAAAGTTCTCAAGCTCTAAATTATTGTTCTTTAATTTTCAAAGGCTACTGATTTTCAATTCTTTTGTGCTAATTTTTAAAAGATCATTTTCAGTTTCTTTAGCCTTCAAATAATTCTTGTTTTAATTTGATCTCCAAGCGTTAAAGCTTTTCTTTGAGACTCAATTACAAGACTATCATCTTTTTAATCTCTGTGATTTTAAATTCATATCTTTTCAAAGATTAAAAGTCTTCGATATTGATCTCTGAAAGCCCAAGTGCTAATATGTAGAAGATGACATTCAAGTTATTTTCTTTGATCAATTTGTGATTATTTATATCTTTTATTTGATCAAAATGTTTTTCGATTTCTTTTTAGCCACGATATTCGCTAATATATACATTGGCTATAGGAAATCTTGTACTTCATTTTCACATCTTTTGAGAAGTCTTTGGAGAAGACTTGAGTTGTAATTCCCGTATTATAAGGAAAGTTGTGTTGGAAATCCTAGTTGTTTATAACTAGGTGTTGCATGGAAATCCTAGTTGGTTGTAACTAGGTGTTGGAAATTCCTAGCGAGTGAAGCTAGGTCCTTGTATTACGTGTTGCAATTTAGTGGATAAAATCCCAAAGTGAGTAAGGGACTAGACATAGGCCAAGGTTGGGTCAAACCAGGATAAAATTCTCTGTGTCTGTGTAGTGATCTCTCTCTCTTTAATTTATTTATAGCTTGAATTTTTATTTTTGCTTGTATCTCATATTCAACCTTATTATTTTGTTGATTAAGTACAAATTCGAGGCACCTCAATTTGAGACTTAGGCAACTCGTAGAAGGTTTTTTATTTATACAAAAAAGTTTATTATCTGTGACAACTATATTCAACCCCTTCTAGTATTGTTTGCCATCCACAGGGATCCTACACATAGTATCAGAACAATGTAAAAGGCGATGGCATCAACTTCACACCACTCCGAAGGACTCATCACTAAACGTCCACCTTTGTTTGATGAAGCAAACTATGCAAATTGGAAGATTCGAATGATGATTCACCTATAATCCATAGACATTGACGTGTGGACCATCACTAAAAATAAGTACACGCAACCTGAGGCGGAAATGGAGAAATGGACTATAGACGAAAAAATAGAGGTAATCTAAATGCAAAAGCAATGAATTCTTTATTTTGTGCACTAAAAAGTACCGAATTCAACCGAGTGTCGCAATGCACAACATCATATAAAATATGGCATACTTTAGAGGTAATCCACGAAGGTATAAAGAAGGTAAAGGAATCTAGGATAAACATGATGTCATGTCCCGCTTTCCATTGTACTTGGGAGTGAGAAAGCGAGCGGGTCCACATGTACTTAAAGAAAAGAAGAAGTACTATTTTCTTTCTTCTTTGACCTAAGCACAATAAGCGTCTGTGTATTAAGCTTGGCAGGTTCTTGCTTGCGAACATCTGAACACCAAAGAATGTCATCATTACACTTCAACATCCAAATTACATGTACACAAAGGAATTAAGGCCTAGCATGGCCATTACAAACAGTTACACAAAGTGGAATTACATCTGAATAAAATACAACGACAATATTATATTTATCGCAGCGCTGCGAAAGCACGTTGTTCCTCAGCAGTGGATCTCAGCGTCATGGTACTATTGGTCGACTAACTCAGCCTCAGGGCATACTTTTCTGCAAAATCTATCTCAGAACCTGACATATATTTCACAAGATAACAAACAAGGAAATATACGTCAGCGAGGGTCGCTCGGCAAGCTAAAAATGTTAGAAAGTGGACCCTCGACAAGATAGTATTATAGTTTGCAAAGCTTTTAAAGGCGATAGAAACATATCGGGGCACAACTAATAAAAGCAAGGTAGCGTAAGAAAACGAGTGATCGCTCCTTATTTTACACCTTTTTTCTGCATGTTTTCATGTCATTTCGATCGCCCATATTGCGTTTTTCACGATTATTCGATGATATCACGTTGCTCTTCACTATTTCTTATTTTTGTTGTATTTCAAGAAATATGGAGCGATCTGGAGCTTAAATGAGATCAAGGGACTTTCACGTGCACCGGAGCATCGCTCACGGCCTAATTGAGGAGCTAGCAGCGCTGGATGATGAGCGGAAGAGGAAGAAGTTCGATAGAATCGACGAGGAAGCAAGGAGGAGAAGAAAGAACCACAGAAGCAGCTCACTTGGCCGACCAGGCAGTTCACTCGGCCGAGTGAAGGAACATACTCGGCCGAGTACAACGGATACAGGATCGCATTAAGTCAAAGTCCACTCGGGAGAGTAAAAAATCTCACTCGGCCGAGTGAAGAAATCCACTCGCCCGAGTATGACATGGTTTTTCTCCTAAGAACTCAACCGACTTACTGGAATTTGGAGAAGACTCACTCGGCCGAGTGACAAAGCCCACTCGCCCGAGTGAAGAAGTCCACTCGCCCGAGTGGAACCGGGTGACAGACCCCCGAAACCCCCAATATCTTTGTTTTTCTTTGGGTCTGTCACTCGGCCGAGTGACATGTCTCACTCTGCCGAGTGGCGCAGTCTGCCTGTATCGCGATTTAGGGTTTTGGGCTGCACCAGGGGCAAATCTGTCAGGATTTTCTGGACGATTTTGACTTGTATTTAAGGCTAGTTTTATTCCTAGTTTTAGGAGAGACGAAATATTAGTTTTGACGGCTATTCTAATTTTAACCCTCAGCTGGAGATCAAAGACTCGCAATTTGTTTTGTTCTTTCTATCTAAATTTCTTGTTTTTCATGAATTGTTTTCTCTCAACCATGAATTGCTCTATGATCTTATTCATTATTTCTGTGATCGCAATAATTAATTGTGAGTAGTTCCGCCGTTCTAGGGCATGGGGATGAACCCTATCGATTCGATCTTAGAATTGTGATGAATGAATTGAATTTTTGCTAGGATTGATAGACGGTTAGGTTTTGATTAATTTACTACGAGTAGCTAGGAATTTCCATTGATTGGGGTTTGCAAGAGATTGGATTTCAATCGATGGGAAGGCCTAGATATTCGATTTCGGTTTATATTAAGATTCTCTAGACTTGGTTTGCAAGAGATTGGACCAAAGCTAAGATTTTTATTATAAATCTATACTCATATTTATTTGCAAGAGATTGGACGAATACGAACTATCATAACCTAGATCATAGCTCGAGTTTGCACGAGAGTGGGCTCGAGGTGCGATTGGACGATGATGTCGATCTTCATGCTAGTGGCTTGGGTTAGGGTTTGCACGAGAGTGGGCCCTAATCTGGGTTTTTATAGACCGGTAATAGCGCGAGAGCATGAGCTTGGTTCTATATTCAGTTACTACTAGTTCACCTCAATTCAAGCTTTGCAACATTGAGATTCACGATCCACCAGGATAAGTAACGATCCGTAGTGGGGATTCCCTAGCCCTAGACGCTTTTATTATATAGAATTCTATTTGTTATTTGAACGACTGTGACAACATTTCCGAGACCATTCCATTCTTCTACCGCTAGCTAGGTGATCAAGATAGAGTACTGTCATTTGTCCTCCATTTGTTCGATACCCGCTCGTCACTTCACTGTGCGCTTGCGGTAAGACTATAGTCATTTTCCAGGTGTATATCCGGGCGCGATCAAGTTTTTGGCACCGCTGCCGGGGAGGCGACGCTATTTTATTTTCTTTACTTAGCCATTTCTTTTTATTTTTATTATTTTCACTCTTTTATTCCTCTATCGTGCTAACAATTCTATCTAGACTCTCTTTTTCTGTGCATGTACATGAGATCGAAGGCATCACAAGAGATTATTATTTGATCCTGAGATCGAGCGTACGTCAAAGAGACTTAGAGCTGAGAGGAGATTTGCTATAGAGCAAGACCATTTGGCCGCGTCAGAAACACCAGAGGAGCTAGCAGCGCATATGGCTAGGCTTTTCTCCATTCGAGATAAGCTACGGCCCAAGACCACTTCTACCACCTCTTCTATAGTCATGCCGGAGTTGGCGGCCAATAAGAACTTTGAGCTGAAAACAGGACTTGTAGTGTTGATGCAACAAGGCCCATTTCATGGGAACTCACAAGAAAACCCTCACTACTATCTGTAATCGTTTTTGGCTAAATGCGCCACTTTCCAGATGCCTGGCGTACCGGTTGACTCTATTCGACTGTGCCTCTTCCTGTTTACTCTACGAGATAAGGCATTGTATTGGTTGAAGACGTAAGCCGAGGGGATCTTCACCACTTGGGATGAGCTGACGAGCGCATTTGTCAACAAGTATTAGCTGCCATCCAAGACTATTAAGATACGGAGCGCCCTTATGTGTAACGACTGCTTTTCATGTATCTGGATTTATTATAATATAATATATGTTTTGGTGGATTTTCTCCTCATGTGTGTGGTTTTCGTCTCCGTAACTTTCATTTTCGATCGTTTCGTCGTGTTTTCTCGTTTCTTCTTTAGGATCGTCGATTTCGAAGTATGTCATTCATGACGGGCTTCATAACGGTCGTATCTTACTATTAGATCAAGCCTAGGAGTCTTAGGAATCGATCCCGGAGCCCCGCGCTCCGTATCGGGACTTTTGGTGCACGTTAGCCGGTATGAGAAGGGGCACCGACCGACTAGATGATGATCCAGTCGGTCGGCAATCCTTCTTGGACCGACTAGTTGGCTTTCTAAATTTCTCAGGAGTTACTGTTTATCGTTAGTCGGTCTAAGAACGTTGGTTGACCGACTAGGTTGCAAACTAGTCGGTCGGCAATGCTTCTTTAACCGACTAACACATCATCTAAATTTTAATATTTGTACTGTTCACTCTTAGTCGGTTTAAGAACGTTCTTCGACCGACTAGATGACAAACTAGTCGGTCAGCAGTTGTTCATTGACCGACTAAATCTAAATCCTATTTTCGTTGCAGAAGTTATTGTTTACACTTAGTCGGTTTGCGTTGGTCGACCGACCGACTAGTTGCCAAACTAGTCGGTCAGTGGTTGCTTTTTGACCGACTAATCTGTGTTAAAACCCTAATTTCTGGGCAGCCGCCAGCCCATCCTATTTAAACCCCTCCCAAACGTTTTCTTCTTCCTCCACTGGACCCAAAACCCTAGTTTCTCCCCCATTGAGCCCCCATCTTCCTCCAAGCCTTATTCCTTCATCCCAAGCCCTAGATCCATCATCTAAACCCTCCATCAACTCATTCTACCTCTCATCTTTCCCAAATCTCACCAAATCCCCTAAATCCCCCAAAAACCCTAACTCTCCAAACTTCTCCATTTGTTTCCAGATCTGGTCCTAGGGTTCTCCGGAGTGTTTCTTCCACTTCCTCTCGGTAAGAAATCGATCTCTCAATGTTTTCATAACCTATTTGTATTTTTATGAAACCCTAATGAAATTCATGTTGATTGATGATTGTTTCCCCAAAACAGCGATTTCCCCCGTAGATTAGCATCCGTGAGACGAACCTTCATGATCGTCATCCCCGGTGCTAGGCAAGTGAAACTTGCCACTTAGGGTTTAGGCCATGTTTTAGGCCATTTGCTTGTCGTAGGCGTAAAAGAGGCTAGGCGACGAAATGATACTCGCCTAGGTGCAAATTCCGGAACTAGCTTGACAACGAAGCTAGGACCGTCGTTTACCATGTTGCATAACTACCATGTCATGTTTAATTTTGATTAACGGTACGTGAATAAATTGCCATCCATGTTGTATGTCGCATTCGTAGCACACGCTACATTACTTGTGTTTCCTGGCTCGTGTTCCAGAAGCGGGCCATGTGTTGGTTGATAGCCAATGCCCGACCTACTAGTTTCCGGCTAGGCACCCACTATACGTGGGCATAACCCTACGCCATACATATTAAACACACTTCCTGGCTCGTGTTCCAGAAGCGAGCATTCCGTGTTCGGGGGTAATGCCCTGGCTTAATACACGTGGAGGGGTAGAGATAAACGGTCACTTGAGCTTAGGAGTTGGCCCGATCAGCCACTCTAGCCAACAGGCGGAATCTCTGTGCACAACTTGTTTACTTGACGGTTCACTTGACGTGAACCACTTGACTTGTACTTGTCCGTGTTATACTTGCCATCCGTGACTTACTTGCTACGTGTACTTCCTCTACTTGTCACTTCCATGCTATACTTGTCATGACATGCATCATACTATAACTGCTAGGTTGCTAGTTGCCTTACCTTCAGTTCCTTGCCCAAGTCTTTTAGACTTGCTGACATGTGCCCCTTTACTCTTTTGGGTGACACATGTTAGATCCCGAGCCTGGGTCCGTAGTTGAGGACGAGGTGCTTACTGACGCCGAGCTCGAGCTTGTGTTTGGCGAGGAGTACGTGGACACTGGGGACCAGTCCTAGTGTCTTCGTTGTGTTTTCCTTTTGTTTAGACTACTGTTTTGTTGTCGGTGCGTAGCACCTATACTTTGTTACGTTGTTGCTTTTGTTGGCCTTGTTCTGGGCCTTGGACTCTTTCTTTTAGCCTGGTGGCTTTTCTGGATGTTGGACTTATTTTCCATGTTGGACAATTTATGAGATATGGGATTTTGTTTCAGTCTCTCTTTGTGTTATTATTGATGTTCCGTTGTGGTTACAGGGACCTGCTTATGTTTTATTGACGCTTATCGGGTTTGGGGCTTCACAGCTCCACTCTCGTGCGGACCTCTTCACGTCTCGCCTCCATTTTAGGGAAGCGGGTCGTGACAGGTTTTGTTGGTGGCCCATGCAGGTCCTTCTGTAACTGCGATTTTTTGGAATAGCGATAATAATATTAGAATGTCCAATAAACTGAGTTCGACGTCCGAGTCATAAGCTATGAGTCTAATCTGATTCGTTCTCTGTGTCACTA
Source organism: Scilla litardierei (assembly GCA_030789695.1). NCBI lineage: Eukaryota > Viridiplantae > Streptophyta > Magnoliopsida > Asparagales > Asparagaceae > Scilla > Scilla litardierei. The sequence continues at coordinate 60,036 of JAULAV010005574.1, forward strand.
GATGGCAGGAAGACGATTCACCCGTGGTGGGGGTAGTGGTGCGCTCCCTCATGATGAGGAGCCTGAGCGGGAACCCACCAACAGGGAGATGATGCGGATGATGCTCCAGATGATGCAAGTGCAGCAGGGCGTGCTTCTGCAAGTCCAGAATGCTCCACTTGCTCGAGCTGCCCGGGCTCTCCCGGATGCCCCTCGCTCTGAGCCGGGAGCGAAGCAATTTCGGGAGCTGGGTCCCGCATATTTTGATGGGTCTGAGGGTCCTCTGGCTGCCGATGAGTGGATTCGGAACATCGAGGACAATCTGAAGATGGCCAAGATCACCCCGGCTGGATGGGTTGATTTGGCGAAGAGGCAACTCAAGGATAATGCTCGGAATTGGTGGGATGCGGAAGAGAAGATGTTGGTGGAGCCGATAGCTTGGGCTACCTTCAAGGCCAGATTTGAGGGTGAGTTCTTCCCGAAAGCTGCCAGAGAAGAGATGCTGCAGCGTTTTATCGATTTGAAGCAAGGAAGCTCGTCGGTGGACCTGTACCACCAAGAGTTCATGAGGCTGAGTCGGTTTGCGCCGAAGATGGTGCAGGACGCTGAGGAGAGAGCTCAGAGGTTCCTGCAGGGACTTGCTTCGGAGCTCCAGAGTTTCGTGACCTCTTCTGACCTGGAATCTTATCAGAAGGTTCTAGTAGCAGCCAAGAGGCAGGAGCTGCTCGTGAACCAGAGGAAGGGGTCTATTGTTGGTGCTGGGAGGAGGCCTGTAGAACAGGCGAGAGCTGTGGTTAGACCTGGATTCAGGCCGAACCAGCCTGTTCAGTTTAAGAGGCCAGGAGGGCCTATTCTGAAGACTTGCCATTTTTGCGGTAGGACCGGGCACGTCAGAGATCAATGTAGGAGATTCCTGGGCCAGTGTGTCGTTTGTGGGGATCCTACTCATGTCATGAAGGATTGTCCGAGGTCGAAGCAGCCTTGGAGGGCACCTGTTGCAGCACAGCCATTGCAGCAGAGGGCGCCTGTTCCTACCGGTCGTGGAGCACCTCTTGTCCCTCAGGGGCAGGCTTTTCGGCAGGCAGTTCCACCGAGGAGGCAGGCTTTTCTGATGATCGATGTGGAGAACGAAGCGGTGGATGAGGTTATCGCAGGTAATCCTCACCTAGCTGTTCCTTTCTTGTGTGGCTTGTCTGTTAGATTACGTTGTTTGCTTGGACATGATTATTTGCTAGACTAGGGCTTGATTGTTAAATTGCTTGTTAGGTGTGATTTTGGTGTGCACATTTCCTGCACGAGTCCTCTTTGACTCAGGTGCATCGATGTGCATTATTTCTCGGAGCTTCGTGGAGAAGCATTCCTTGTCGACGTCCCCTCTTCCCAAGAGTTGGAATATCGTCACAGGAAATGGCGTGGTCTCGGTGCAACTTGGTTGCAATTCTTGCTCGTTGGTGGTTTGTGGACATGAGCTTTACGCTGATTTCATTGTTCACGGCATCATCAACTATGATGCGGTCCTTGGGATGGATTAGCTTGTGAGCTTCTACGCTACGATCGACTGTCGGAGGAAGAAGGTGGTGTTCGAGATTCCCGGGCATCCAGTATTTGAGTTTTGCCGGGATAGCAGTTCGCTTGGTCCTGTCAGATTTCGGGCCAGGCCGGTGGAGGTTGTGGCTTTGCAGATGGAGCTGGAGTGGCCAGCTGTAGTGCGTGATTTTGGTGACGTCTTCCCCGAGGAGATGTCTAGTTTGCCACCTGATCGAGCTCTAGAATTTTCTATTGATCTTGTTCCGGGAGCGCAACCGATTTCGAAGGCGCCGTATCGTATGGCACCTGCAGAATTGGAAGAGTTGCGGAAGCAGTTGTTGGATATTGGACTCCCCTGATTTGGTTTTGGATGATGAACAAACATAAATATAATATGAACTAACACTTTCTGAGCGCAGTTATGGAGATCGTCGCCAAATTCACATGAATATCAATAACGACGTCTCAAGACTTCTCAAAGCACGTGATCGTATGCCTAAAGCTTCGTTGAAGCTTATGGACCTATTTAGAAGTCATGAAGATTCGATTGAAGCTATTGAAGACGGTATCGTCAAGTTTATTTAATAGTCTTTAAGCTTCTTTCGTAGAATGTTAAGCCTTGAGTAGGTCTTACGTTTTAATTCTTCATAACGCTCATATCTTAGCTCTAGGATCTTAGTAGAAGTCCATACAATTCTTCCCGAAGCTTCGCGCTTCGGTTCGGGACTTCTTGTGCATATTAGTTGGTTCAAGAAGAAGAACTGACCGACTAGATGGTGATCTAGTCGGTCAGGCAAGCTTCTTGGACCGACTAGTTTCTGTCAGTTAATTCTTAGCTCTTTACTGTTTACAGTTAGTCGGTCTAAGTTGACTCACCGACCGACTAGTTTGTGAACTAGTCGGTCAGTGATGCTTCTGTGACCGACTAGTTGAGCTTTCCCTGAACATGCACATTTTTGCTTGAGCTACTATTTATCCTTAGTCGGTCTGTGCTCATTGATCGACCGACTAGTTGATGAACTAGTCGGTCAACCTTCCTTCTTGGACCGACTAGTTTAGTTTACTGTACATGCCAAATTTTTCACCATACTTACTGTTTATTGTTAGTCGGTCTATGTTCATTTGGTGACCGACTAGTTGGTGAATTAGTCGGTCAACATTTGTTCTTGGACCGACTAAGTCTAATTCTTCTCAGACTTCAGTTTTATCTGTTAGTCGGTCCACGTTAAGTAACCGACCGACTAGTTGTGAAACTAGTCGGTCAGCTACTCTTCTTAGACCGACTAGTTCCTTAGTCTGTACTTTGATCTTTTCTCAGTTTACTCATTAGTCGGTTTACGTTAATTGACCGACCGACTAGTTGATGAACTAGTCGGTCAGTGGTTGTTCTCTGACCGACTAGTTGGGTTCAGAAAAGAGCCGTTGGAGCCTTAATTGAAACGTTTTTCTCTCTCTCTCTCCTCTAACCTATTTATACTTATTGGGCTGCATTCATTGCTGCCAGGGCTGATATTAATACAAGTTTAGAGTTCAAGAGAAATCAATTCAAAGCTCATTCAAAGATCATTCCCTCCCTTCAATAATCTCTCCTAACTCTTACTTCCAAAGAGAGATTCATTGAGTGTGAAGCCTTCCAAGCCAAGTGCTTGATTCTAGGTCACCAACATCCCCAAAGCTCTCCATCGCTGTTCTACATCTTGGAGCTAGGGTTTGGTGCCACTTCTTCCTCAAAATCATCCTTGCCCTAATTCGTAAGCAATACTCAAGGCATAGGTATTTTGTTCGGTAAGAAGTTTCTTTATTTCATTTCATATTTGATTTGTAAGTTTCACTCTCGGTTGTGAGAGTGTGGTTGTGATCCCGGGTTGTGGGAGTCACAAATTACATTTTGTATGATTTGACTTGTGGAGGTTTTTCACAAGTATTTCATAGTGGAAATCTTGAGTTAGGGTTTCTAACTCAAGTATCCGGAGGGGATCCGGGTGGTTGGGAAGTAGGATCACCGGGAACAAGTCGGGGAGACTTGGATGGATCCGAACCCAGTAACATCTCTTGTTAGCGTTGTTAATTTTGTGTTGTCATTTCAATTTAAGCTTCCGCAAATTGAATTGGTAGTTGTTTGCATTTAATTTGGAATTATACTCCTTATTATTTTAAAGTACTATTCACCCCCCCTCTAGTACTTGTGCAGTAGCTGGTAGGGCATTACATTTGGTATCAGAGCCAGATACTTAGCTATGTCTGCCAACGACAATAAGACCGTGCGTCCACCTTCCAACTATGACACCTTCAGGAACCGTGAAGGAGCATCTTCGGTGATGGAGGGACATTCCTCTACGAGGCCTCCATTCTTCAACGGTACCAACTACGGGTACTGGAAATGCCGGATGGAAACCTTCCTCCGGAGTGCGTCTCTATGGAGGACCACAATGAAGGAATACATCGAGCCCGAAGAAGAAGACTTCGAGAAATGTACTACCGCGGAGGTCGCCGCGGAGGTAAGCAATGCCAAGGCAATGAACGCCTTGCAATGCGCATTGGAGCCCGAGGACTTCAATAAGATATGCACATGTAAGAGTGCATATCAAATTTGGAACTCCCTCCTCATACTTCATGAAGGGACGAGTCGGGTAAGAGACTCTAAACTCGTAGTTGTAAACAAAGATTACGAAATGTTTCATATGCAACAGGGCGAGAAGATGAAGGAGTATTACGCTCGCTTCATCGACATCATAAACGAGTTAGAGGCTCTTGGCAAATCCTACACCCAAAAGGAGAAGTGTTCGAAGCTTATCGAAGGACTTCCTTCTTCTTGGGAAAAGCGTACCTTCGCCATCGAGGAAGGTAATGACATGAACAAGTACACCGTAGTTCAACTAATGGGTACTTTAATGTCATACGAGGTACGCAAGGATAGCAAGCTCAAATTGCAGGAAAAGATGAAATCCTACCTAAAGCAAGACGAGCCAAAGAAGAAGGCCATTGCTTTCAAGGCCGCTCCATCCACATCCACATCAACCGATGATGAAGACTCGGAAAACGAGTTGGACTTGGAGTCCATGGCACTCATGGCCAAGAAGTTCAACCGTTTCTTCCGAAAAGGTAACTTCAAGAACAAAGCTAAATTTGGTTCTACTAACGCCTCTTCCTCTCCTTTATGTTTCAAGTGCAATAAGCCGGGACACATGAAAGCGGAGTGTCCCCTCAATAAGCACAAGGAGAAGTGGAAGGCGCCAAAGTATGACAAGTCCAAGAAGTACACGAAAGGAAACAAGAAGGGACTTGTCGGAGCTACCTTCACCGACTCCGATGATTCTTCAAGCGGAGAGTCGGACGATGAGCACGTGGAGCAAGCGCACATGTGTTTCATGGCAAGAGAGGAGCATGATCAAGGATCCTCCTCTTCCGATGATAGTGATGACGAAGGCAACGATGAGGTAACTATGGATGACCTTAGGAATGCTAACTCTCAATTATGGTCAAAATACACTAAATTAGTAAATAGATATACTAAGGTAAAAGATGACCTAGCTAGCATTCAAACATCGCCTAAGACTATCATCACCAACAACGACACCGTTGTTGAAGAGTTAAAAATGAGATTGTTAATCTCAAATCTAAACTTGAACATGTTAGCATTGAGGATGCGGAAGAACATAAGATAGCGGATTTAACTTCTCGAAACTCGACTTTGAGTATTGAGAACGAGAATCTTAAATCTCGTGTTTATGTGCTCACATCGCAAATATCCACTTTGGATATTTCTTTGCGTTCTCTCAAAGAGAAATATGAGGACACATTGGGCCGAATCAACAAATTCAACAAGGGTAAGGGCCACTTGGATAATATCCTAAAAGACTTACTTCCGGCCAAACACCACATTGGCTTAGGGTATATGATGGGAAATTCATCCAAGTCGGTCACTACTTTTGTAAGGCCAACTTCCGAAGCCTCAACGAGTGGGAGCAAACAATCTATTGGTAGTTCATCTACCAATGGTGCTTCCACCTCGTCCACACCCTCTTTTGGAAAGAAACCCACTTTGGGTGGACCTCCAAAGAAGGGGCATGCCTACATGTACACCAATACCATGCCACGTAGGAACACACGTCCTACTCCACCGGCTCACACATATGATAATTTCTATGCAACAAATTCTCGGGCACGTGCACACAATGTGAGACACCCTCATGCACGTGTTCCCTCACATGCATATGTTCACCCACAACATCATATGAATAATTCTCATCGTGCACCATTCCATCATGTTCCTTATGCCTATCCACAACATGCATCACGTAGAAATCAACGTCGAATGCATGCACCCAATAGGATGAGGGCTCCCAAGATTTTCACAATTTGGAGCCCAAAGGACACAAGCATGGACGAAAAACAAATGTATATGAATGTTTATTTTTCGGATGTTGTGCATAGTAGAAATTATGTGGGGAAGTCTAAGTCCAATTGGACTTGGCTTCCAAAGGTCTAATCTTTTGGACCCAATGACCTTGGGTACCATGATATGAAATTCTCTATCTTTAGGTACTCAAGGAAAAGAAAAAGAAAAGGAGCAACAAATTTAAATTTGGCTCCAAGGGAAATTGGATACTCGATAGCGGGTGTTCAAAACACATGACGGGTGACGCTAGTTTGCTCTCCGGAGTGGTTCCCATAGCAAATGGAAACCGCGTCGTATTTGGAGGCAACGAGAGCGGAACCATCATAGGTGTTGGTAAAGTGGGTAACCCTTCTAAACCCCTAATTAGTGATGTTTATCTTGTTAGTGGTTTAAATCACAATCTTATTTCAATAAGCCAACTTTGTGACAAAGGTTACAAAGTTAGCTTTGCGAAAGGATTGTGTCACATTTTAAGAAAAGATAATAATAAATTATTATTTTCCGGAACTCGTCATAAAGACATTTATATTTTGGATCTTCCTAAGTCATATGAACAATGCCTCGTTGCCAACACAAGTGAACAACACTTATGGCATCGACGCTTTGGACATGTGAACTTTGGAACACTATATAAGCTTTCAAAATTAAATTCCATTAAAGGTTTTCCGAAGCCTGTTTTTGAAAAGAAAAGTTTTTGTGATTGTTGTCAACGTGGCAAGCTTCCTAAATCTTCATTTAAACCTAAGAAAAGCATTTCTACTAAACGGCCACTAGAGCTATTACATCTAGACTTATTTGGGTCAACTAGAGTTGCTTCCTTAGGAAATGCAAGGTATGGACTTGTCATTGTAGATGAATATTCAAGATTTACATGGGTATTTTCATTGTGTAATAAAAATGAAGCTTTTGAAAACTTCACAATTTTTGTTAAGAAAGTACAAAATCTCTTAGGAACCACCATTGTCACTATTCGTAGTGATCATGGAGGTGAATTTGAGAATGAGTCTTTTGAGACATTTTGTGATGAAGTTGGTATTACACACACCTTCTCTTTCCCTCGTGCACCTCCTCAAAATGGTGTAGTTGAGAGAAAGAATAGGACGCTAGTGGAGTGTGCTCGCACTATGCTTGATGATAGCCAACTTGGCCATCAATTTTGGGCGGAAGCGGTACACACCGCTTGCTATGTGTTTAATAGAATACTTTTGAGGCCCGGAACTAAACAAACTTGTTATGAATTGTTGTTTGGTAGGTTGCCTCAAGTTAAACATTTTCGTGTCTTTGGTTCGAAATGTTTTATTAAGAACACATATGGTAGTTTGGACAAATTCGATCCAAGATCCGATGAGGGGATTTTTGTTGGATATTCTTCGCGTAGCAAAGCCTACCGGATATTCAACAAACGAACCTCAACGATCGAGGAGTCGCTTCATGTATCTTTTAATGAAGGATTTGTTCCAACTAGAATTTCAAATGAAAATGATTCTATGGATGTTTTATGTGATTCACTTGATAATTATAAGTCTAATGATTCTATTGATTCTATTGAGACTAACCCAACTAATGAAGTTGTTGAGAATGTTCCTAGTGATCAAGGTATTCCCAAACGGCTTCATACCGTTCGTGACCATCCTCATGAGCAAGTCATTGGCAATATCCATGATAGTGTCAAGACGAGATCGCAAGTGAACTACTTCGCTCATTGTGCCTTTGCCTCCTCGATAGAGCCAAAGAATATTAATGAAGCATGCGAAGATAGCGCTTGGATCTTAGCCATGGAGGAGGAGCTCATTCAATTCGAGAGAAATGAAGTTTGGGAGCTTGTTCCATTTCCATCGAAGAACCACACCGTCATAGGGACAAAGTGGATCTTCAAGAACAAAACCGACGAAAACCAAGTCGTCGTCCGGAACAAAGCTCGGTTAGTTGCTCAAGGCTATCGACAAGAGGAAGGTATTGATTTCGAAGAATCCTTCGCTCCGGTAGCTAGATTAGAATCAATTAGATTATTATTGTCTTTTGCATGCCATAAGGATTTTAAATTATTTCAAATGGATGTTAAAAGTGCATTTTTAAACGGAGATGTTGTTGAGGAAGTTTACGTTTCTCAACCTCCGGGCTTCATAAATGAAAAATTTCCAAATCATGTTTTTAAACTAAAGAAAGCGCTTTACGGCTTAAGACAAGCTCCTCGAGCTTGGTATGATCGCCTAAAGAATTTTCTTTTGGATTTGAATTTTAAAATGGGAGAAGCCGATTCTACACTTTTTGTTAAGCATGCGAATAATGATATAATTTTAGTTCAAATATATGTTGATGATATCATTTTCGGTGCTACTAACTTTGCTCTTTGCGAAGAGTTCTCTAATGTTATGAAGGAACAATTTGAGATGAGCCACATGGGTGAGCTCAAGTATTTCTTAGGTCTCCAAATTCGCCAAATGGACGATGCAATCTTCATCCACCAAACGAAGTATACGGTGGAGTTGCTAAAGCGATTTGGAATGGAGAGTGCTTCCGGGAAAAAGACTCCAATGAGCACGACAACGCATCTTGATAAAGATACGGGCGGTAAGGATGTAGACATTCGTCTATATCGAGGTATGATAGGTAGTTTGCTTCATCTTACCGCAAGTAGGCCCGATATTATGTTCGCCGTATGCGTATGTGCTCGTTATCAATCTCAACCTAAGGAATCTCACTTAGTAGCGGTAAAGCGTATTTTTTGCTATCTAAGTTACACTTTAGATTTTGGATTACTTTATCCGAAATCTAGCACATATGAGTTAATCTCATATAGTGATGCCGATTATGCGGGATGCAAATCCGACAGGAAAAGTACTAGTGGCACTTGCCATTTTATAGGAAATTCTCTTGTCTCTTGGTTTTCCAAGAAGCAAAATTCCGTATCACTTTCAACCACCGAGGCGGAATATATTGCCGCCGGTGCCGCGTGTGCTCAAGTTCTTTGGATGAGACACACACTTAAAGACTTTGGTATAAATTGTGATACTTGCCCTATCATGGTTGACAACCAAAGTGCAATATGTCTTTCCAAGAACCCGGTACATCATTCCCGTTCGAAACACATAGATGTCCGTCACCACTTTTTAGATGATCATGTTGCTAAAAAGGACATCATTTTAGTGTACGTTGAAACCCAAAAGCAAATCACCGATATTTTCACGAAACCCCTAAAGGAGGACTCCTTTGTGCGGTTGCATCGAGAATTGGGGATTATGGGTGAATCCGAGATATAGGATTCATGTTTCATTCAATAATTTTGCATGCTATTATATTTGGCAATATCTCATTCATGCTAGAATTATTGGATTTTTCGGGAATTTTATGTGATATCTTGATTTTTCGTTCGATTTGTGAGTAATCGTCAAATTTCTGTTTTTCGATGCTTAATGGGGTAGTTTAGATGATTATTGAGAGTTTTGAGATATATCGTCCAAGCATATTATGGAGAGAACTTGATTTTCAAGTTTTTGACTCTTTAGTCGGTCCATGTTCAGTGACCGACCGACTAGATTGAGATCTAGTCGGTCAGTACATGAACGAAGACCGACTAAATCTTGTCAGTATATCTTGGTTTCAGCCACTGTTTGCAACTAGTCGGTTCAAGCTCATTGACCGACCGACTAGATCGTGATCTAGTCGGTCAGTGCTTGAACTGTGACCGACTAGTTGTGCCAGGGACTGTTTGGTAATTTATGATCTCGACCGACTTAAAATGATTTTAGTCGGTCTATTCTCATTCTAATCGGTCAAGTTCTCTTTCTCCTCCAGCTCAAAACCCTGACCCTTCCACTTCCGATCGACTTCCGGCCTTGTTCCGATCATCTCCGCCGTCGCCGGCCGTCGTTCTTCCTCCTAGGGTAACCCTCTCTCCTCCCTCTCCTATCTAGGGTTCATTTTTAGTTTAGGGTTAGGTTTTTCTACCTAGGTTTCTAGATCTCTTCATCTAGGGTTTCGGATTTCCTAGGGTTGTGCTAGGATTCGTTGATTTGATCTCGTGTCTCGTGTAGTGCCGCGATTATGGCCCGAACACGAATCCCGATCACTCCCTCTAGCCCCTCTCTGATGACCGTTGATCCAATCTCTTCGGATCCCGAACATCCAACCCCTCCGAAGCGTAGAACCAAGACCACCCTTCCTTCGTCGTCTTCGCCTCCTCTCAAGAAGAAGAGGACGACGACCGCTAAACCTAAAGGTCAACCGAAACCCAAACCCAAGCCTAAGCCTAAGGCCAAAATTCTTGCCTCTGCCTCTTCGTTCCATACTCCTACCGATTCCGATACGGAGTATAACCCCGAGACCGAGACTCATAGGGAACCCACTCCTCCTATTCATCCCGAGTCTAGCACCCACCCTCGTACGTCTACCCGTAAGCCTAAGGGAAAGGGTCCGATGCCGGTGGGCGGTGTCGATATTTCCTTATGTCGCGATGACCCTTTGTGTCTCGCGGCGTATAACCGTATCGAACATTGCCCGCTGCTTCTGGAGCATTTCGTCCAGTTTAGCGACTTTATAGGGTTAGCTGATCTTCTGTCGTCGTCGGGTCTTCTCGATTACCTTCGATATGACCCGAAGGCGAATCCTCACCCCTACCCTAGATTAGTGAAGCTTTTCTATGCGAATAGGATCCGGGGTCAGTACGATCAGACCCACTCTGTTGAGACGACCATTTTGGGGACTCCTATAGTCCTCACTGCGGACATCTTAGGAGAGATTTTGGGTATCTCTTCGTCTGGCCTTCTTCCTTCTGATATCTCGGTAGATGATATTTCTTCTCTTGATCAGACCATCCTTTCAGAGATTTTCCATCAGATCCCTCCTGCCATGATTGGCGTGCCATCTAAATCATTCAAGCCTAATGCGTGGGTCCTAAATCTGATTCTGAAGTCGTGCTTGCTTCCCAAGTACGGCTCCTCATCTCTCCCGTCCCAGCCATTTTTGAAGCTTATCTATGCGATCTTCATGGGGAGCTCGATTAATTGGGCTCGAATTATACTCGATAAGATTGACTCTTTCGAGTGTATTCGAAAGTCCAATAAATCGGCTCATATCCCATTTCCATGCATGTTGACCCTCGTGTTTCGTCATTTTCGTGTCACGTTGCCTCGTGACGATGAGCGTCCCCTTGGTCCTCCCCTGAATGCGACGGCCGTCAAGAAATCTCTTGCGGCGCTTCGTCACGTTCAGAGGACGACACCTTCAGCGTCTGTCCCTGCCTCTGCCAGTGCCTCTGCTGCTCCCTCTACCACCCTGGATGAAGTCCTACGGATACTTCGTCGTCACGAGTCCCGCTTGGCTCGTACCGAGGAGGTAGTCTGCCGTATGGCTCGTCAGATGGGTGTTGAGCTTCCTCCTTCCGTGTCTGAGGATGAGGAGTTTGATGAGATGGCTGAGGAGGACATTGAGGAGCTCTGTCGTGCTTCGACTCGTGCCCCCGAGGGCACTTCTGCTGGTACTGCTGCTGCTGGTGATACCTCTTCCGGTGCTGCTGTTGCTGCTACGTCTACTGGTGCCCCCGAGAGCACACCTGTTGCCACCACTCCTGTGGTGGATATTCCGACTGGTGCTCCCGAGGCCACTACGGTCGCTGCTTCAGTGGTTGCCACTTCTGTTGTCGCTCCTGCTGATGCTTCGGACGTTCTTGCTGATCCAGTCACCTCCTCTGCTTCTGCTGAGCCTGCAGTTGCTTCTGGTCCTCCCGCTGCCTCTTGAGTTGCTTCGAGGCCTCTCCTGATACTCTTTGGATGATATATCTAGTTGTGAGAGATGTTGGGTAGGATAGTGTGTGTGGCTATGTATTTTGGATCATTGTGATGTTTTGTTTTGATATCTGTGCTGATGTATTTTGCATTCAGAGATGATGTATTTCTTTTTGTGATGATGTATGATGTATTTTTGTGCCCCGATCTGTCGATCGTCGGTATGTATATCGGTGATGTACTCTGCTTCATGCATATATATATATATATATATATATATATATATATATATATATATATATATATATATATATATATCAGTTGACATTTCATTATTTTGTGCAATGTATAATTTTTATGTCTCTGATGTTTGATTTCGTCGCTCGACGATATTCACTTGGTTTAATAGAAATTTCTTCTATGAAAACATAGAATTGTTTTCCATGCACTAAATTAACCAAGAAATGTTGATATTGGATAGTATATTCCATAACTCAATCCGTTAAATTGATTTGAGTTTTGATGATTTCGTTTTACGATTTTTCGACGTTGGTATCTTTGACACGCCTTGATTCTATTCGTATTTTTCTCTTTGGTGTCACTTGAACCTTCGTCGTATTCTACGACTCCCGTGCTTTTTAATTTGATGTCACTTGAGGCCATTGTTGTTGTCGTTGTTATCCTCTCGCTCTTTTTGCTTATGCCAAAGGGGGAGAGATATAATAATAACGATGTGCCAAATGAAAATTTAAAGCATTTCTCCAAGAATCTAACGTGATGTGTTAGATTCAGGGGGAGTTAAGATATATAAATGGATTTTCAAATCCGATATTTCAATAACCCTCGTTTGGTATTTCAATAATTCAACAATCGATTCTCATTTAATATACTTCACTCGTCTGCTTGATGCGTATCATTTTTGTTTAAATTGGAATTAACGTGTCATCAATGCAGGGGGAGTAAGTAAATTTCATTTGAATTATTATTTTTGATTATTATTTATGTTAGTTTGTCATCACCAAAAAGGGGGAGAATGTTGGATATTGGACTCCCCGGATTTGGTTTTGGATGATGAACAAACATAAATATAATATGAACTAACACTTTCTGAGCGCAGTTATGGAGATCGTCGCCAAATTCACATGAATATCAATAACGACGTCTCAAGACTTCTCAAAGCACATGATCGTATGCCTAAAGCTTCGTTGAAGCTTATGGACCTATTTAGAAGTCATGAAGATTCGATTGAAGCTATTGAAGACGGTATCGTCAAGTTTATTTAATAGTCTTTAAGCTTCTTTCGTAGAATGTTAAGCCTTGAGTAGGTCTTACGTTTTAATTCTTCATAACGCTCATATCTTAGCTCTAGGATCTTAGTAGAAGTCCATACAATTCTTCCCGAAGCTTCGCGCTTCGGTTCGGGACTTCTTGTGCATATTAGTTGGTTCAAGAAGAAGAACTGACCGACTAGATGGTGATCTAGTCGGTCAGGCAAGCTTCTTGGACCGACTAGTTTCTGTCAGTTAATTCTTAGCTCTTTACTGTTTACAGTTAGTCGGTCTAAGTTGACTCACCGACCGACTAGTTTGTGAACTAGTCGGTCAGTGATGCTTCTGTGACCGACTAGTTGAGCTTTCCCTGAACATGCACATTTTTGCTTGAGCTACTATTTATCCTTAGTCGGTCTGTGCTCATTGATCGACCGACTAGTTGATGAACTAGTCGGTCAACCTTCCTTCTTGGACCGACTAGTTTAGTTTACTGTACCTGCCAAATTTTTCACCATACTTACTGTTTATTGTTAGTCGGTCTATGTTCATTTGGTGACCGACTAGTTGGTGAATTAGTCGGTCAACATTTGTTCTTGGACCGACTAAGTCTAATTCTTCTCAGACTTCAGTTTTATCTGTTAGTCGGTCCACGTTAAGTAACCGACCGACTAGTTGTGAAACTAGTCGGTCAGCTACTCTTCTTAGACCGACTAGTTCCTTAGTCTGTACTTTGATCTTTTCTTAGTTTACTCATTAGTCGGTTTACGTTAATTGACCGACCGACTAGTTGATGAACTAGTCGGTCAGTGGTTGTTCTCTGACCGACTAGTTGGGTTCAGAAAAGAGCCGTTGGAGCCTTAATTGAAACGTTTTTCTCTCTCTCTCTCCTCTAACCTATATATACTTGTTGGGCTGCATTCATTGCTGCCAGGGCTGATATTAATACAAGTTTAGAGTTCAAGAGAAATCAATTCAAAGCTCATTCAAAGCTCATTCCCTCCATTCAATAATCTCTCCTAACTCTTACTTCCAAAGAGAGATTCATTGAGTGTGAAGCCTTCCAAGCCAAGTGCTTGATTCTAGGTCACCAACATCCCCAAAGCTCTCCATCGTTGTTCTACATCTTGGAGCTAGGGTTTGGTGCCACTTCTTCCTCAAAATCATCCTTGCCCTAATTCGTAAGCAATACTCAAGGCATAGGTATTTTGTTCGGTAAGAAGTTTCTTTATTTCATTTCATATTTGATTTGTAAGTTTCACTCTCGGTTGTGAGAGTGTGGTTGTGATCCCGGGTTGTGGGAGTCACAAATTACATTTTGTATGATTTGACTTGTGGAGGGTTTTCACAAGTATTTCATAGTGGAAATCTTGAGTTAGGGTTTCTAACTCAAGTATCCGGAGGGGATCCGGGTGGTTGGGACGTAGGATCACCGGGAACAAGTCGGGGAGACTTGGGTGGATCCGAACCCAGTAACATCTCTTGTTAGCGTTGTTAATTTTGTGTTGTCATTTCAATTTAAGCTTCCGCAAATTGAATTGGTAGTTGTTTGCATTTAATTTGGAATTATACTCCTTATTATTTTAAAGTACTATTCACCCCCCTCTAGTACTTGTGCAGTAGCTGGTAGGGCATTACAGCAGTTGGATGAGCTTTTGCAGAAGGGTTATATCAATCCTAGTGTGTCTCCGTGGGGAGCACCGGTGTTGCTGGTGAAGAAGAAGGATGGTTCGCGTCGCATATGCGTGGACTATCGGGAGTTGAATGCGGTGACCATTAAGAATAAATACCCGTTGCCTCGCATCGATGATATTTTTAATCAGCTTGGAGGTTCGAGGGTGTTTTCTAAATTGGATTTTTAGGAGTGGTTACCATCAGTTGAAGGTGAAGAAGGGAGATGTTCCGAAGACAGCGTTCAGGACGAAGTATGGACACTATGAGTTTGTGGTTATGCCTTTCGGCGTAACTAACGCGCCCGCAGTTTTCATGAATCTGATGAACCTGATTTTCTACGACTTTTTGGATAAGTTTGTCGTTATCTTTATTGACGACATTCTGATCTACTCGAAGTCGGAGGAAGAGCATGCCTCGCACTTGAGGATGGTATTGGAGATTTTGAGGAAGCATCGGTTGTATGCTAAGTTTTCGAAGTGCGAGTTTTGGCTGGATAGAGTTGCTTTTCTCGAGCATGTGGTGACTGGAGATGGTATTTCAGTGGATCCCGAGAAGATTAGGGCCATCAGAGAGTGGCCTGTTCCGTCGTCTGCATCTGAGATTCGGAGCTTCCTTGGACTTGCTGGTTACTATCGGCGTTTCATTAAGGACTTTTCTCGTATTGCTGAGCCGATGACCAGGTTGACGCGGAAGGATGTTGCTTTTGTTTGGTCGGGTGATTGTGAGAGTGCTTTTGGTATTCTGAAGGAGAGGTTGACGACTGCCCCTATTCTTGTTGTGCTTGATCGCAGCGGTGGATTTGAGATCTTTTGCGATGCTTCTGGCAAGGGTCTCGGTTGTGTGTTGCATCAGCATGGGCATGTTGTGGCGTATGCGTCTCGTCAGCTTAAGGTTCACGAGAAGAATTACCCGACGCATGATTTGGAGTTGGCTGCCGTTGTGTTTGCTCTTAAGATTTGGAGGCACTTCCTGCTGAGTGAGAAAGTGAAGATTTTCATCGATCACAAAAGCTTGAAGTACATTTTCACTCAGAAGGAGCTCAACATGCGACAGCGTCGATGGTTGGAGCTTATGGCGGATTATGAGATCGATTTGCAGTTTCACCCTGGCAAGGTGAATGTGGTCCCTGATGCGCTGAGTAGGCTTCCAGCGGTGATGATTTTGACCTCGCAGTGGAGATTGCAGCAGGATTTTTGCGAGTCTGGTGTTGAGATTGTCCTTCCTGGGGAGGCTTCATCGTTGATGTACATGCAGGTGCAGTCGACGATCGTGGATCGGATTAAGACTGGCCAGGCTGAGGATCCAAAGCTGATGAAGATTCGGGAGCAGGTGGAAGCCGGTCTGTGGACTGACTTTTTGATTCATGAGGATGGCTCGCTGAGGTTTGGGGCCAGGTTGTGTGTGCCAGCTAGGGATATTAGGGAGGAGTTGATGGTGGAGGCACATAGTTTGCCGTATTCTGTGCATCCTGGTGGGACCAAGATGTACAAGGATCTTCGTCTGAACTATTGGTGGCACGGTATGAAGAGGAGTGTGGCTCGGAGTGTAGCCAAGTGTTTGGTTTGCCAGCAAGTGAAGGCGGAGCATCAGCGTACGGCCAGGTTGCTACAACCGCTTCCGATTCCGGAGTGGAAGTGGCAACACATCACTATGGACTTCGTGACTGGACTACCTCGGAGTCCGAAGCAGAATGACGCGATTTGGGTGATCGTAGATCGATTGACCAAATCCGCGCATTTTATTTCATTCCGAGTGGGACAGTCCACTGAGGCGCTAGCAAGGAGATATATGGAGGTAAAATTCTTTTACTCTCCGTTTTTATTTCCTTTTTCCTAGTTTGGATAGTGATGTAACGTGAATCGTGCAGGAGGTTGTGCGACTTCATGGAGTCCCCGTGAGTATCATGTCGGACAGAGACACGAGGTTCACATCTCAGTTCTGGCAGAGTTTGCAGAAGAGTTTGGGTATGCGTCTGAGTTTCAGCACAGCGTACCATCCGCAGACGGATGGCCAGTCCGAGAGGACGATTCAGATTTTGGAGGACATGCTGAGGGCGTGCATGTTGGATTTCAAGGGTTTGTGGGAGGACCATCTACACTTGATGGAGTTTTCTTACAACAACAGCTTCCAGGCGAGTATTGGCATGGCGCCTTTCGCCGCTCTTTATGGGAGGAAATGTCGATCGCCATTGAGTTGGGATGACGTTGGTGATCGGGAGTTGTTGGGACCTGAGATGATCGTGGAGGCCGTGGAGGTCGTCAGGAACATTCGGGAGAGGTTGAGAATTCCTCAGGACCGTTTTAAGCATTGGGCGGATGCTAAACGTCGTCCTTTAGAGTTTCAGCCGGGCGACCATGTGTTCTTGAAGATTTCCCTGAATCGCGGTGTGATTCGTTTCGGGAAGCGAGGAAAGTTGAGCCTGCGATACATTGGACCGTTTGACATTTTGGAGAGGGTTGGCGAGGTAGCTTATCGCTTGGCCTTACCGCCATCTTTGGAAGGGGTTCACAATGTTTTCCATGTGTCGCAGCTTCGTCGATACATTAGCGATCTGTCTCATGCTGTGGATTTTTCAGAGATTACCATTCGTCCCGATATGACGTATGACCAGCATCCAGTGCAGATTCTGGACAGGCGTCAGAAATCGCTTCGGAACAAGATTGTCAATCTTGTAAGGGTGATGTGGCGACACGGCTCACCTGGAGAGTCTACTTGGGAGAATGAGGATGAGATGCGAGAGCGTTTCCCACTTTTGTTTCCGGACACGTGAGTGTTTGGAAATTCCGAGGACGGAATTTTTCTTAAGTTGGGGAGGATGTAACGACTGCTTTTCACGTATCTGGATTTATTATAATATAATATATGTTTTGGTGGATTTTCTCCTCATGTGTGTGGTTTTCGTCTCCGTAACTTTCATTTTCGATCGTTTCGTCGTGTTTTCTCGTTTCTTCTTTAGGATCGTCGATTTCGAAGTATGTCATTCATGACGGGCTTCATAACGGTCGTATCTTACTATTAGATCAAGCCTAGGAGTCTTAGGAATCGATCCCAGAGCCCCGCGCTCCGTATCGGAACTTTTGGTGCACGTTAGCCGGTATGAGAAGGGGCACCGACCGACTAGATGACGATCCAGTCGGTCGGCAATCCTTCTTGGACCGACTAGTTGGCTTTCTAAATTTCTCAGGAGTTACTGTTTATCGTTAGTCGGTCTAAGAACGTTGGTTGACCGACTAGGTTGCAAACTAGTCGGTCGGCAATGCTTCTTTAACCGACTAACACATCATCTAAATTTTAATATCTGTACTGTTCACTCTTAGTCGGTTTAAGAACATTCTTCGACCGACTAGATGACAAACTAGTCGGTCAGCAGTTGTACATTGACCGACTAAATCTAAATCCTATTTTCGTTCAGAAGTTACTGTTTACACTTAGTCGGTCTGCGTTGGTCGACCGACCGACTAGTTACCAAACTAGTCGGTCAGTGGTTGCTCTTTGACCGACTAATCTGTGTTAAAACCCTAATTTCTGGGCAGCCGCCAGCCCATCCTATTTAAACCCCTCCCAAACGTTTTCTTCTTCCTCCATTGGACCCAAAACCCTAGTTTCTCCCCCATTGAGCCCCCATCTTCCTCCAAGCCTTATTCCTTCATCCCAAGCCCTAGATCCATCATCTAAACCCTCCATCAACTCATTCTACCTCTCATCTTTCCCAAATCTCACCAAATCCCCTAAATCCCCCAAAAACCCTAACTCTCCAAACTTCTCCATTTGTTTCCAGATCTGGTCCTAGGGTTCTCCGGAGTGTTTCTTCCGCTTCCTCTCGGTAAGAAATCGATCTCTTAATGTTTTCATAACCTATTTGTATTTTTATGAAACCCTAATGAAATTCATGTTGATTGATGATTGTTTCCCCAAAACAGCGATTTCCCCCGTAGATTAGCATCCGCGAGACGAACCTTCATGATCGTCATCCCCGGTGCTAGGCAAGTGAAACTTGCCACTTAGGGTTTAGGCCATGTTTTAGGCCATTTGCTTGTCGTAGGCGTAAAAGAGGCTAGGCGACGAAATGATACTCGCCTAGGTGCAAATTCCGGAACTAGCTTGACAACGAAGCTAGGACCGTCGTTTACCATGTTGCATAACTACCATGTCATGTTTAATTTTGATTAACGGTACGCGAATAAATTGCCATCCATGTTGTATGTCGCATTCGTAGCACACGCTACATTACTTGTGTTTCATGGCTCGTGTTCCAGAAGCGGGCCATGTGTTGGTTGATAGCCAATGCCCGACCTACTAGTTTCCGGCTAGGCACCCACTATACGTGGGCATAACCCTACGCCATACATGTTAAACACACTTCCTGGCTCGTGTTCCAGAAGCGAGCATTCTGTGTTCGGGGGTAATGCCCTGGCTTAATACACGTGGAGGGGTAGAGATAAACGGTCACTTGAGCTTAGGAGTTGGCCCGATCAGCCGCTCTAGCCAACAGGTGAAATCTCTGTGCACAACTTGTTTACTTGACGGTTCACTTGATGTGAACCACTTGACTTGTACTTGTCCGTGTTATACTTGCCATCCGTGACTTACTTGCTACGTGTACTTCCTCTACTTGTCACTTCCATGCTATACTTGTCATGACATGCATCATACTATAACTGCTAGGTTGCTAGTTGCCTTACCTTCAGTTCCTTGCCCAAGTCTTTTAGACTTGCTGACATGTGCCCCTTTACTCTTTTGGGTGACACATGTTAGATCCCGAGCCTGGGTCCGTAGTTGAGGACGAGGTGCTTGCTGACGCCGAGCTCGAGCCTGTGTTTGGCGAGGAGTACGTGGACACTGGGGACCAGTCCTAGTGTCTTCAATGTGTTTTCCTTTTGTTTAGACTGCTGTTTTGTTGTCGGTGCGTAGCACCTATACTTTGTTACGTTGTTGCTTTTGTTGGCCTTGTTCTGGGCCTTGGACTCTTTCTTTTAGCCTGGTGGCTTTTCTGGATGTTGGACTTATTTTCCATGTTGGACAATTTATGAGATATGGGATTTTGTTTCAGTCTCTCTTTGTGTTATTATTGATGTTCCGTTGTGGTTACATGGACCTGCTTATGTTTTATTGACGCTTATCGGTTTTGGGGCTTCACAGCTCCACTCTCGTGCGGACCTCTTCACGTCTCGCCTCCATTTTAGGGAAGCGGGTCGTGACATTATGTCCTTCAAGCAAGGCCCTCAAGAAACTTTATACGAGGCGTGGAAGCATTTCAAGGATCTCCAACACCAATGCCCCCACCATAGCATTGAGCCATGGGAGCTTGTGCATAGCTTTTACAACGGATTGCAACCGAGTCCAAAGCAAATAATTGATGCAACTGCCAATAGAGATATCTTGTTAAAGACAGTGAATGACGCTACGGCTTTACTTGAGGAGATGGCCTCGAATAATCAGCAGTGGGCCAACGAGAGGGGACATTCTTCGTCATCCTTGAAGCCGGCAAGTATTTATGAAGCAAAGGCCGTGGCAGAGCTCTCTACAAAATTTGATTCTCTTCACAAAGTCGTGGGGAGACTAGAAAAGTTGGTTAGTGAACCACATGGAGCCCCCACCGTTTCTACACCAGGAGGAAGCATGAGCGACTGGCAAGATCAAGCCCATGTTATGTTTGTTGGAGGGGAGCAAGGAGACGGAGCTATGGAGCAAGCTCAATATGTTGCAGGTAGTACCGGTTATTGGGTAAACCCGGCTACAAGGGGTCACCCCGGATTTTCATACGCCAACAATGATGGAGCCTTGAATCCACCGCCACAACAACCACAAGCCCGGCCTCCACAACAACCACAATATCAACAGAGAGCACCCCAATAACAAAACTACCCATCGAGGCAACAAGTGTGGCCCTATAGACCCCTGGAGTACAATCAAGGATGGAGAGCACCCAATTCATCGCAAGCGTCACCAAGGTCGGACCATGAAGCAAGGGTTGAAGAGTTCATGGCCGAACAAAAGAAGATCAATGCAAGATTGACGGCCCAAAAAGATTCCCTCAACACCGTCGTGGCACAGTTATCTGAGCAACTAGCATTGCTAAATAAGAACAATCAACAATTGCCGGCTCAACCGGAACAAAACCCACGAAGCAATACCAGCCACATCAATGCGATTGTGGCGGTAACTACAAGAGGCGGGAAGGATACTACTCCCGCAATGGTTCAAGCTAAGGAGCCGAGGGAAGAAATTTCGGATGATAAGGAACCTGTCAATGAAGAGGAGGGCCCAAAGGCGTCAAACGACGGTGAAAAATCTGAAGTAGAGAAGCCACGTGAGGAGCGAACTTATATGCCACCGGTACCATTCCCGGAACGGTTGGCGAAGGCAAGGATTGAGAAAAGGCTCGTCAAATTTCTGGAGTATTTGCGAGGTGTGAGTTTGAATATCCCATTCTTGGATGCCATTATCGAAATCCCGTCCTATGCAAAGTTCCTAAAGTATTTGATCGCGGAAAAGAAGCGAAAAGAAAGGATCATGCTCGCTGAGCAAAGTACGTGGTTTACTAGAAAGGAGAAAGCGCTGACCAAGTTCAAAGATCCTGGTAGTTTCTAAATTCCTTGCACGCTTGGAGGAGTCCCACTTTAGAAAGATTTAGTAGATTTGGGAGCAAGCGTGAGCCTCATGCCCCTCAAGATGTTTAAGAAATCAAATACGGGAACCGACCTCAAGACCACGGACATGAAGATACAACTCGCCAATGGGCGGATCACTAGGCCGGTGGGGAGTATCGAAAACATACCACTACAAGTACCGGACGAACTTTGCTTTCCATACGACTTCGTGGTGATGGATATTAAGGAGGAAGGTGATACGTCGCTGATTCTTGGACGCCCTTTCTTGGCCACCGCCGAAGTGATTGTAGATGTGAGGAAAGGAACCGTGTCCTTGAACATCGGCAACATTGAAGTTGAACTCCACATTCCAAGGCAATGAAGCACATACCTTGGCCAGAGGACATGGATTACGTGGACCTCCTAGACGAGGTGATTGACGATGCCATGCCATTTTCCATCGGGGCCAAGCACGATGACGTCCTCGAAGAGGGCCAACTCACCAAAGATGGTGAGATGATGGGAGACCCGTCGGACCCTCTTATGGACGAGGAGAAGGATGACGCTGATGTCGTCAAGATTAGAGATCTATGCAAGCTCTCTACGGCGAAGCATATGAAGAAAGCTCCACCGGACAACAAATCTTCGCCGCCGACCAAGAAGAAAGATGTCAATAGCTCAAGCTTGGGAGACTCATCCCCCACTACTACCCATGATGAAGGGGAGCCGAAGAACGTCGAAGTAAATCAACAACTAAACCCAAGCGGCCTTCCCGACAAGTTTGACGCGTGCATCTCACATGCGCCGAACATCGAGCTCTAATTGCGAATCTTAAGGGGTCGAGCTCAAGACCTTAAACGAGCGCTTGTCGGGAGGCAACCCGATGGTTCTATCTTATTTTTAGTTGAATTTTTCCTTTTATTTTTGTTTTAGATATTTATTAGTGTTTAGAGTCAAGTGTCGAAGAAAAACCTGACAACGGGCAATATTTTTCATTTCAGGAGATGGAGAATAGGAAACCATAAGAATGGAAGACGATAATGCAAAGGAGAACGCTCAAGGGATGTGCTCAGGTGTCAGGACGAGGAAGAAACTAACGGGGAAAAGAAAATCAGAAAGTGGAGCAAAAACAGAGAGTTGGAGCTGAAAATAGCAGCCCACTCGGCCGAGTGAAGACCCTACTCGGCCGAGCAGGGTACTGATTAGGGAATTTTCGAAAACCCCCCCTCTGTCATTTACATGCCACTCGGCCGAGTGACTTTGTCAATCGACCGAGTGAATCTGACACTTTCATCACTTGAAAAGCTCTGAGTGGCCTTGCCACTCGGCCGAGTGACTTTCGTCTACTCGTCCGAGTGGGAAGTGCTACTCGGCCAAGTCGGTACTTTTACGAATAATTTTAAAAACTTAATAAACTAAGCCACTCGGTCGAGTGGACACGCTACTCGGTCGAGTGACTTACCGTATATATTCGAAAGCTCGCGGCCCAAAAATAAAAAACCCAAATTTCCCAATTCTTCGCCCGAGCTTTCCCAAATCGCCTGAGCACTCTGCTCCTTCGCCCGAGCTGCATCACCCCCGTGCCCAAGCGGCGCGACCCCATGCCGACCTCCACGCCGCCCAACCGTCGCTGGCGCCGCCTCTCTCACCGCCGTCCGTCCCCCATTTCGCCCCAATTCCCCTCTTTTCTCCAAATCTCCGTTTCATAAGCCCTATTCTGCCCCGAATCGAAATTAAACTTTCTACACATCTATTTCACTTGATTTTACCCCAAATTTATTGATATTCATTGCTAATTAATCAATTTGTGTTTCAGGATAGCTTGGAGGAGAATCAGGGGCAGATTCGGAGCTTCTAGGAGGAGGCGTTTCTCAGCTCACATTGACTGCTTACATTCGTGTCGTGCTCATGTATATTCGCTCCTTTTCTATAGCACTTCGCATTGGTAGGAACATCTCACGGCACCCATGCCTCCACGCACTAGGTCGCGTTCGTGGGCGCCTGCCTCCAAGCGGAGGAAGACTAGCGAGCCTGGCTCTTCCTCCGCTAGAGCGGACTCCCGGCCGCCTAGCCCACCACCACCCACACTTCTGCCTCCTACCGCACCCATTCCACCCCCACCGGCACAGCCCGTTCCTGCTTTCGACACGATGGGGATCAATTTCAGAGAAGACGCACACCGCGCCAGATTTGAAAGGATCTCCCATCGTTTGATTTTCCCCTCTAGGTTTGCACACTTTGCAGATTTTGAGTGCCTAGGGGTATTTGAGAGCCTACTCCAGTTGTATGACAACGTAGGATGGGGTGATTTTC
The DNA here is from genome assembly GCA_030789695.1 of Scilla litardierei. Classification (NCBI taxonomy): domain Eukaryota; kingdom Viridiplantae; phylum Streptophyta; class Magnoliopsida; order Asparagales; family Asparagaceae; genus Scilla; species Scilla litardierei. The sequence goes on from JAULAV010005574.1 coordinate 83,509, forward strand.
GGTCGGTGTCGGCGGACACCTACGTTCGACCGACACTCGAGGTCCTTAGTTCTATCCGTAGGACACCTGGGTGTTGCTCATTTCAGCTGATGGATCGAGAGTGCAAGATTACCCTCGACATGCTCTGAGCCTATTTCCAGTGGCCCCCCGTCCCAAACCCCGACCGCGCTTATGGTCCCATGCACATCCCCACATCATCATTCGATACTCATGCCTTCTGGACACTCATCACGGGATCACCTCTTGCCTTTGACCCTAGCCGGGCCAAGGCCTCCTCTATCGTCCACCCATGCCTCTGCATTGCTCAGCGCCTTATGGTGACCACTTTTCTCGCGAGGTATGAGCCTGGGATGATGTCTACGCCTGAGCTTTACATGCTCTATGCGATGACTAGAGCGAGATCCTTCGAGGTCGGTGGAGACGTCTTACTCCCCGCTACTCAGATCGATATAGCCAGTTGGTATCTAGATCGCATCATTATCTCTGTCACAGCTAGGACGCCTATTTGTTATGGCAGTCTGATTACCCTTCTGGCTCCCATGTGCAGGGTTCACCTACCAGCTGGTTTGCTATGACCTACGGGCCCCACTTTCCTTTCCATTGATGTCATGGCCCGCATGAGGATGTTGCGTACTCATGGTCAGCACCATTGGGTTTGGCTGCACGGTCCATTTGGCGCAGATTATATGGTGCTTCCGAGCCCCGCTCGGACCCACATTGGACCCGCAGGAGGGGGTTGGAGACCAGAGATGGACCTCCTCATCCCAGCTGTGTATGTGCTTGAGCCTAAGGGCGCTCAGCTGGAGCCCCTTCTCCCACCTCAGGACCCGGAGATCCCTATCCCTCAGCCTGCACCTGATTTTACATCTGCTCCCGACACCTCTGTCCACACTTCTGTCAGTGTCGGGATCACACTTGTTGAGTCCACCACCACCACCACCTCTGTGTCGTTGACCATTGATCCCATCTATGCCATGAGTTATAAGAGCACCCCCACCACTATTCTCGAGAGAGGCGAGCCTTCCTTTGTTTCTGCAGCCGAGACCCTGTCCTCACCAGATTTCTCGACCGCTGGGGAGTCATTCTCTGTTGATCTCATGACCTCCCCAGTCGTCGACACTTCCGTCTCTGCTGTCGTTGTCTTCACCGAGAGTGTCGTGTTAGTTCTTGGTTTCAAGACTAACGTTGTTTTGATGATGATCAATACATTATGTTAGTGTGCTAATCAATCTTATGTTTTAGTCTCAGTTTATCTTAATGATTATATTTTGATGAGATAAAGCATAATTCTTGGAGGATATTACAAGGAATATCTTAAAGACCTCCAAGAGTGATGGTGTGTTCAAGCTTGGATTAAGTCATTAAGATCATCTAATGAAGCCAAAGCTTGGAGCATGATGATGGATGGACATCTGGAGGAGCATTGCCAAAGCTTGGAGCTTGATGAAGGGAAGCTCATCAAGGAGTGCCAAAGCTTGGAGATGATGGAGAGCATCAAGGTATCATGAGCTTGAAGACTTAGACTCTAGGAGATGCAATTTGTAATCCATGTAACTTCAATTACTTGCATTTCTCTTTTTGAGTCTAGGATTTTTGTAATGCCTTGATAGATGGTCATACTCTCATGCATATGCATTTCACCATCTTAGTGAGCCTTAGGATTATCATAGAATCCAACCCAATAGGTTCATCTAGCCCAAAGACTCAATTGCAGTCTCTGGCTCTCGTACAGTCGCCTGTTGAAGGTTTTACAGTCGACTGGGTGATTCCAGTCGCCTGTCGAGCCTTTTACAGTCGACTGTGATGCACAGCTCAAGTCAAAATTTCTTTTAACTCATCTTGAGCTTTTCGCATCAGTCGACTGATGTTCAATTTACAGTCGCCTGTGTTTCTACAGTCGCCTGTGAATTGGTCGACAGTCGACTGTGCGCTTCTTGCATTTTCTAGGCTTTATCCCAATTTGCAAGACAGTCGCCTGTTGCTGTTTTTACAGTTGCATGTATATTTACAGTCGCCTGTGAAATGGCCTTCAGTCATCTGAAAGGCGTAAGTGCGAAATATGCATCTCTCTCTGTTTTTCTCCATCCTATGCAGCAGTCGACTGATGAAGGATATACAGTCGCCTGTCAATTTTACAGTCGACTGTAATTTGGTCATCAGTCACCTGTATGCATACTGGGAGTAAGTTGCATCTCTCTCTTTCTTGTCCATCCCTGCAGCAATTGCCTGATAAAGGATATACAGTCGACTGTCTGTTTTACAGTCGCCTGTGTAGTCTTCTACAGTCCACTGTCCTGGCTCAGATTATAGCCATTGGGATTTTTCTAACCGTTGATCAGTCGACTGTCACTTGTTCATCAGTCGACTGTCTGTACCATAAACTGCCAAAATCTAGCCGTTGCAGATTTCTTCCCTTTGGGTTTTTGGCTGGTTTTATGGATTCCTTTGGGCTTCCTATATATAGGAGTTGGCTTAGTTCATTTAGAACTCTTGGTTAATATTGAATATATTAGAGAATAAATAGCCACTCCTAATCTCTCCCATTTCCCTCTCATGAGCATATTTCTCTTCATGCATTGAAGCTAGCTCATAGGGAAATTCTCCAAGGGATCTAATTCTCATTCCTTTCTTGGAGAACATCTTTCTTCTCTTCATTTCATACACTCTAGTGAGAAGTGTTAGGATTCATTCCTAGAAGAGAGAAAGATCATCAAGTGCAATCAAAGCCTCATCTCAAGCACTTGAGTTTCACTTGCCTGCCTTCTTCATCGTATTGGTAAGATCATATCAAGGCATAGGTAAGTGTTGTTTCGTTTTGTTTGTTGTTCGAAACACTAATTCTCTTTGTGGAAATTAGTCTTATTCTCTTTGTGGGAATTACTCTCTTTGTGGGAGTAACTCTCTTAGTGGGAGTTTGGTGTCCTAGTGTAGGGCTAACCCTAATTCTCTGAGTGGGAGTTAATAATTCTCTAGGTGGAATTTTGACCCTCGTGTAGGGTTGGTTGGGTCCTTGTGTAGGGCAAAATCCTCTTGGTGGGGTATCTCCTTGTGAGATTTGTATTCACTTCTCTTTGTGGGGTTTTAGTGAATATTGGTGTGGCTGGACGTATCCAAGTTTTGGAGAACCAGGGTAATATCCTTGTGTTTGCGATTGTTGTTGTTAAGCACTCTGCTTATTTTCCGCTGCTTATTTTCCGCTTTAATTTTAGTAACTTTTAATTAAGCATGTTGCTTGTTATTACACTATTCATCCCCCTCTAGTGTGTGTGTAGCCCCGCAAGGTCCCTTACATGTCGTGACGTCTGTTCCCATTTCTGTGTCAGTGACCTCTCCACCCTTCTCGCCATCTGTCCCCACTTAAGATTGTGCCGCCTCTCACACTTTTGAGAGCATTCCTGCGTCTCAGCCCTCCACAGAGGCTGAGCGTCTTCTAGTGAGCACAACACCACACCCTCACCCTGTAGTGGCACCACTTGTCTACAATAACCGTGCTTGGCAGCCCCAATCCCCACCTGTTCGACCCTCTGCCCCTCCGCCCGACACCCTATTTCAGCACCTGCGTGCTCTAGAGGGGGGCCGTTAGTGGGCTCAGAGGAGATTATCGGGCTCTCTCCGCCATTGTTAGCTCTGTGCAGTCTCGCGTCGCTCTACTCCCTGGTATTCAGGTTATCCTGAACCAGATTCTTGCGCGACTGTCATAGCCTCCACCTGTCGCTATCTGTCCCATTTCACAGCAGCCTCCACCACCGCCGCCCCCACCACAGGACGGTGCTATGCACCACCACCTGCTTTGGCACACACATGATGCCTCTCATATTTTTGCTGCTGCCGTGATTGATATCATCTTTTCTGCCGATTTTGCGCACCTCCTACCCGCACATTTTGGTCACTTTTTGTTCATATTTGTCTATATCATCCTGGGAGAGAGAAGTTATTTCTGGGACCGTTACATTGCACCATCTTGATCTCTGCATGCATCATTAGCATTTCCATCACATTTTCTATCATTTTCATCCTTTATCATGCATGCATCCTCACCCACCCCACCCATATCATATCTCTCCTTGTGCCACACTTAGCACATTGAGGACACTGTGCAGTTCAGCTTGGGGGAGTGAGTGTCTCACGCACTTTTCGTTTTCTTCATTTTTATCTTCATTTTTCCACCTTTCTTTATTTTCTTCTTATTTTCACCCACTTTTTCATGTTTTTTCTCATGCATCACGTTTTCTTATTTTTTGTGTATGCTGCATATGTATAGTAGTTCTTATTTTTTCTTTATCCTTATTTCTTTTATCCTTTTTGGCTAGAGATGAATTTTCTGTGATGACGATGACCTGGAGCTAGTTTACTTTTATATGCATATTCTCTTGTCATGCCATCGTTTTTATTTCAGATATCATATGCTATACTTTGCCATGCATTCAAGAATAGTAACATGCATCTTTATTATATGAATATGAATGAAATTCTACCATTAGTTGAGTCTGATGATTTATATTGTATACTTTTCATAGAAAACACACCAAGAGTCACGCATTGATTGACTATATTTGGAGTACTGCTTTGTTTTCTGCTATCACTTCTTTTTACATGAAAATTGTACCTTAATTTCCCGGTAGATTGAATGTAAGTCATTTTGATGTAACTGGATTAGTTTACTTTATGAATTGAAACTGAGTAGATTACATTACTCTGCTGAAAGCTGTCATGCACATTTTAAAGAGTGAACTGAGCGTTGCATATTTTCTTTCTCCACATATCTTGAACATCATTTCTATACATAAAATCATTGGTGATTCTCACTTTAGCGAATCTACATTGGCATCTTTCCCTTGCTATAAAGTCCATGCTCCAATACCCCAAAATCAAAAGAAATAAAAAAAGAAGAATACATGCATATCTCTCTATCTTTGATTTGGGATCGTTAATGTATATATTGATTTCAAGAGAGAGAGAGAGAGAGAAAAGAAAAAAAGAAGAAAGAAGAAGAAAAAAAAGAAAAAAAAAGAAGTTCATACACGATCCCATTTCTTTCTTTCTTTCTTCCCTCTTTTATTTTTCTTGGAGCTTCAAAAATGGGAAAAAGTTAGATTGTTTTATTTGATGCCACCACACTTATAGATAAGCTTGGAGGAGAGGATCCAATGATGTGTGAGAGACTTGTCTATGCATGACGACCTAAGCTAGGTAATTTTCTATTCTCAGGGAGATTACTAGGAGTACTATGAAGTCCACGAATTGAAATTTGGTATGCATTTCAAGAATACCATTTCTTTCTATTCTTATTGCTCCATATTGTGTGATGCCTCTTATACTCCAAATAAAAAGCGATCAATTGAAAAGTGTGTGATCTATGATTATGTATATTACTTTGGATGCCTCAGACGATGCTAATTCTAGAATGATTTCATGTTTCATATCGTTTTGATATTCTTAGGTTTCTATATCGAATGTGTTTATATATGATCATGATATCGAGATAAAAGTCTTTGGCATGTTTTTATTCGTCATATGCTATTTGAGTAAGCAGCTCCACGTCCTGAGAAAATGATCTAGCACCTCCCTCTGCGTTTTATTTTCTATATTCTTTTTCCTTTTTCCTTATTTTTACCCGCCAGGTTCGCCTTTTTACTCATCTTCCTCGAGGACGAGTAAGAGGTAAGCTTGGGGATTTTGATCGCTGTCACGCCCCGCTTCCCTAAAATGGAGGCGAGACGTGAGAAGGTCCGCTCAGACTTGGAGCTATGAGGCTCCAGTCTGTAAAGCGTCTGGATTTAACCGAGTTCAGGTCCTTGCAAATGCGAAGCAGAACAACAATAATAATAAGGAAAGAGATAGATAAAAATTTATTCGATCTCAGAATGTCCATAATAAATAAGTTCCAACATCACAGAAAAGCCACCAGGCTGGAAAGAAAAGAGTCTAAAAGGCCCAAGCGTGGCCAACAAAAGTACAACGTACAGAAAGTAAAGGTGCTATGCACCGACAACTAACAGCAACCAAAAATAGAAGTAACTCAGAACAGTCCCTAAGATTGGTCACCGGTGTCCACAAACTCCTCGTCAAACGTGGGCTCAGGCTCGACGTCAGCGAACACCTCGTCCTCAGCAATGGTCTCTGGCTCAGGGTCTAACATGTGACACCCAAAAGAGAGAGGGGCACATGTCAGCAAGTCTACAGAAGACTTGTGCAAGGAAACTAAAAGAAAAGTAAACAACCTAGCAGTTCTAAAATTTATGCAATGACATGGCGGTTATAGTATGAGTGCAACAGGTAAGGAAAACAACAAGTACAATAAGACGACTAGCATGGCATGGCAGGAGTAGCAAGGCTACTAACATTCACATGGATTTACAAGTCACGTTTTCATGTCGTGCACAGAGCTTATGCCTTACAGCTGAAGTGGCTGTACGGGCCCACTTCTACGCTGAGTGGTCGCTTAACCCTACCCCACCCAGAGTTTACACCTTACAGCTGAAGTGGCTGTACGGGCACACTTCTACGCTGAGTGGTCGCTTAACCTACCCCACCACGTGTATATGGACTGGCGTCCATCTTTTGGATCACGAGCCAGGGAGTGTTATTGGCATAGGGTTGTGCCTGCAACGCATGTGCCTAGCCTGAACAAGGGAGTACAAGTATAGTAGCGTGTGCTACGAATGCAACATTCATGTATGGATGACATGGCATGGCAAATTGTATTTAAAAGCGTACAGATAAGGTATTTAAACATGGCAGTTATAGATGCATGGATGACGTGGCAGCATGACGAAAGCAAGTAAGGGTCGGATCTAGCTTCGTTGTCAAGCTAGATCAAACTGTCGTCTAGGCAGCTATCATTTCACTGCCTAGTCTCTTTTACGCTACGGTACAAAAAGTGGCCTAAAGCATGGCCCAAACAAGGAACGGCAAGTTTCACTTGCTTACAACCTGACGTCCGAAAACACCGGCCAAAAGTCCAAACTACCTATGTGCACAAGTCCACCAGCATACAGTCCCAATTTAAGTTATCTTGATTAGTGAATCTAAACAATTAAAAACACCAAATTTTGTCTTGTTTAACAGGCAAGGGTTGGGGATCCTAAGAGCGCAGAACGTTACCTCAACACGACGCGAAAGCTACACTGGCGTCGGGTAACGACGCCAGGGGTTGGAATAAAAGATTGCGCTCCTAGTCCGGATTCCAAAATAGATTCCTCGCTAGCCAAGTCTGGGTAGTAACCAGATCAATGAACCAAGATTCCAAAGCTAGAACGTGCGATGAAGGAGATACGACGTGTCGCAACGTCGTAATATTGAAAACAACGAAGGGTATCGCTGTAGGGGACCCACGGCAGGCTAGGGGTCAATGGGGGGCCCACAACAGCTCTGGAGGGCTTGGGGGACCCACGGCTGCACTGCAGTGCGATGGATGTGGCGTTGCGAAGAAGATCGTCGGTCACAGCGAGCCGGTGCGGGGGATTCTCTCGGTCAGACCGAGAGAATGCGGGCGCTTAGGTCGGTCGGGCGCTGCGGGTGCGGGCTTGTAGCGTAGCGGGGTTGCAATGGAGCGGGCTTGGTGCAGAGCGGGGAATTCCCTCGGTCAGACCGAGCGGGGGCGTCGGTCGGAGCGATGGATGCGGGCTTGCGAAGCGGGGCGGCTGCAATGCGGAGCGCTGCGATGCGGAGCAGGGGCTTGGCTCTCGGTCGTAGCGGGCCAATGCGAGAGAGCGGGTCGGTCGGAGCGAGCGGATGCGGGGTTGCAGTGGTGCAGGGTTACAGCGGTGCGGCTTGGTGCGGAGCGGTGCGGGATGCGGGGGCGGCTCTCGGTCAGACCGAGCGGATGTGGGGGAAACCCTCGGTTTGGCTGAGCGGTTGCGGGGGTGCGGGCTGTGCGAAAATTTGAGGGGGAAAAAATTGACGGCTGGGGTGTTTTGCTTGAGGAAAATGGTTAACCTAGGTGCTATTTAATAGGGTAGAGGGGCTGAAATGTGCTAGGGCTAGGGTAGACTAGGTCTAGGGTTTTAAAAGTATTTTGTTTGAAAATTATAAGATAAAGATAAAGGCTAACTCTCTCCTCTCATGTGTGCGGCCAAGCAAGGGTGCAACCTGAGTTAAAATGAGGCTAGGCTACACTAAGGAGGGTATTATTAATAATAAGAATATTGGAGAACTTAAACTAGGTGAAACTTAGGCTTAACCAACAATAGGTTGGGTAAAAGTGAACGTAGGTCAAATGAACTCCAAAAATCGTGAAATAAATACTGGGGTGACCGGGACGACGAGAGAAGGAAAACTAAGAAGACAGATCATAATTTTGACGTCGAGGGACGAAACTAAAAATAAAAACGTCTCACATCAAAAGTGAGAATCGCGACGTCTCTTCAAATAAGGTCAAATCGTGGGAGAACAACCCATGAAATGACGTTCCAAATCAACACCACAATTTTTATACTCTCAGAGACGATCACAACGATATATCACACCAAAGTGTTCAAAAACAAACAAAGTCAAAAATAATTACGTGCACGGTCAAAAGCACGTGCACGAAGAAGGTACGATTAAAAACCGACCGTTACATCCTCCCCACCTTATGAATGATTCTGTACTCGGAATCAACATCAATCACGGCTCCGGAAATAAGTGCGAGAAGCGCTCTCTCATGTCATCCTCACGCTCCCAGGTGGACTCCCCAGTGGAACCTTGACGCCACTGCACTCGAACCAAGTCGACGGTCTTATTCCTCAGCTGCTTCTGTCGTCGATCCAAAATCTCAACCGGCTGCTGGTCATAAGACAGATCCGGACGAACCGTGATCTCTGAGAAATCCACAACATGGGATGGATCACTGACGTATCGATGTAACTGAGATACGTGAAATACGTCGTGAACTCCCTCCAGTGACGGCGGCAACGCCAAGCGATAAGCCACCGCTCCAACTCTCTCCAGGACATCAAACGGCCCAATGTATCTCAGACTCAGCTTGCCTATCTTCCCAAATCGGATAACTCCGCGGTTCGGAGAGATCTTCAGGAAGACGTGATCTCCAGGCTAAAACTCCAAAGGCCTCCGTTTAGCATCAGCCCAATGCTTGAAACGGTCCTGCGCAATCCTCAGCTTCCCCCGGATGTTCCTCACAACATCCACTGCCTCCACAATCATCTCTGGTCCTAACAGCTCCCGATCTCCAATGTCATCCCAGCTAAGTGGCGATCGACATTTCTTCCCGTATAGTGCGGCGAATGGCGCCATGCCAATACTCACCTGGTAGCTGTTATTGTAGGCAAACTCCACGTGATGGAGATGATCCTCCTAAGATCCCTTGAAGTCCAACATGCACGCTCTCAGCATGTCCTCCTAAATCTGAATCGTCCTCTTGGACTGGCCATCTGTCTACGGATGGTACGCCGTGCTAAACTCAGACTCGTACCCAAGATCTTCTGCAGACTCTGCCCAAACTGAGATATGAATCTCGAGTCTCTGTCAGACACGATACTCACGGGGACTCCGTGAAGTCGCACGATCTCCTGCACGATTCACGTTACATCACTATCTAACTAGGGAAAAGAAATAAAAACGGAGAGTAAAAAGAATTTACCTCCATATCTCTCCTCGCTAGCGTCTCAATGGACTGTCCTACTCGGAAAGGTATAAAGTGTGTTGATTTGGTTAATCGGATAACGATCACCCAAATCGCGTCATTCTGCTTCGGACTCCGAGGCAGTCCAGTCACAAAGTCCATATTGATGTGTTGCCACTTCCACTCCGGGATCGGAAGTGGTTGTAGCAACCCTGCCGTACGCTGATGCTCCGCCTTTACCTGCTGGCAAACCAGACACTTGGCTACACTCCGAGCCACACTCCTCTTCATACCATGCCACCAATAGTTCAGACAAAGATCTTTGTACATCTTGGTACCACCAGGATGTACAGAATACGGCGAACTGTGTGCCTCAACTAATAACTCCTCTCTGATATCCCCAGCTGGCATACACAACCTGGCTCCATACCTCAGCGAGCCATCCTCATGAATCAAGAAGTCAGTTCGCAGACCGGCTTCTACCTGCTCCCAAATCTTCACCATCTTCGGATCTCCAGCCTGTCCAGCCTTGGTCCTATCCACGATAGTCGACTGTATCTGCATACACATCAACAAAGAGGTCTCTCCAGGGAGAATAATCTCAATACCAGACTCGCAAAAAATCCTGTTGCAATCTCCACTACGAAGTCAACATCATCACCGCTGGAAGTCTGCTCAACGCTTCCGGAACCACATTCACCTTGCCAGGGTGATACTGCAAGTCGATCTTATAATCTGCCTTGAGCTCTAACCATCGACGCTGTCGCATGTTGAGCTCCTTCTGAGTAAAAATGTACTTCAAGCTTTTGTGATCGGTGAAGATCTTCACCTTCTCACTCAGCAGGAAATGCCTCCAAATCTTGAGCGCAAACACGACTGCAGCCAACTCCAAATCGTGCGTCAGGTAATTCTTCTCATGGGTCTTGAGCTGACGAGAAGCATACACAACCACGTGCCCATGCTGATGCAACACACAACCGAGACCCTTGCCAGAAGCATCGCAAAAGATCTCAAATCCTCCACTGCGATCGGGCACAGCAAGAACAGGGGCAGTCGTCAACCTCTCCTTCAGAACATCAAAGGCATTCTCACAATCATCAGACCAAACAAATGGTACATCCTTCCGCATCAGTCTTGTCATCGGCTCAGCAATACAGGAGAAGTCCTTAATGAACCGCCGATAATAGCCTGTAAGCCCAAGGAAACTCCTGATCTCAGATGCTGACAGCGGAACAGGCCACTCTCTGATAGCATTAATCTTCTCGTGATCTACTGAAATTCCATCCCCTGACACCACATGCCCGAGAAAAGCAACACTGTCCAGCCAAAACTCGCACTTGGAATACTTAGCATACAAACGATGCTTCCTCAAAATCTCCAATACCGTCCTCAAGTGCGATGCATGCTCTTCCTCTGACCTTGAATAGATCAAGATGTCGTCAATAAAGATAATGACAAACTTATCCAGAAATTCGTAGAAGATCAGATTCATCAAGTTCATAAAATCTGCGGGTGCATTGGTTACACCGAAAGGCATAACCACGAACTCGTAGTGACCATACTTCGTCCTGAATGCTGTCTTCGGGATATCTTCCTTCTTCACTTTCAGCTGATGATAACCACTCCTCAGATCTAACTTAGAGAATACCCTCGATCCTCCAAGCTGGTCAAAAATGTCATCTATACGAGGCAATGGATATTTATTCTTGATGGTCACAGCATTCAGCTCCCTGTAGTCCACGCACATGCGACGCGAACCATCCTTCTTCTTCACCAGCAGTACCGGTGCTCCCTACAGAGACACACTAGGATTGATGTAACCCTTCTGCAAAAGCTCATCCAGCTGTCTACGTAACTCCTCCAACTCAGCTGGAGCCATACGATACGGAGCCTTTGAAATGGGCTGCGCTCCCGGAATAAGATCGATCGAAAACTCGAGAGCTCGATCGGGCGGCAGTCCTGACATCTCCTTGGGGAAGATGTCGTCGAATTCTCGCACCACATCTGGTCTACTCTGCTCCATCTGCATAGTAACAATCTCCACCGGTCTGGCCCGAAATCTGACAGGGCCAAGCGAACTGCTACCTCGACTGAACTCGAACACTGGATGTCCTGGGATCTCGAACACCACCTTCTTCCTCCGACAATCGATTGTAGCATAGAAACTCGCAAGCCAATCCATCCCAAGGACGGCATCATAGTTGATGATGTCATGGACAATAAAATCAGCATAAAGCTCATGTCCACAGACCACCAAAGGGCAAGAATTGCAACCACGATGCACCGAGATCACGCCATTTCCTGTAACGATGTTCCAACTCTTGGGAAGAGTGGATGTCGTTAAGGAATGCTTCTCCACAAAGCTCCGGGATATAATGCACATCGATGCACCAGAGTCGAAGAGGACTCGTGCAGGAAATGTGTAAACCAAAATCACACCTAACAGACAATCTAACAATCAAACCCTATTCTAGCAAACAATCATATGCAAGCAACCAAACATAATCTAACAAGCCAAAATTAACTAAGGAAGGAAACAACTAGACCGAGGGTTACCTGCGATAACTTCATCCACAGCCTCGCTCTCCACTGCAGTCATTAGGAAAGCCTGCCTCCTCGGCTGAACAGCCTGCTGAAATGCCTGCTTCAGTGGAATGAGAGGCGATCCACGTCCAGCAGGTATAGGTGCTCTCTGCTGCAACGGCTGAGCTGCAACTGGTCCTCTCTGTTGCTGAACTCCATCCGGTGCTCCCCGCATCTGGTTTGCATGCTGACAATCCTTCGATGCATGAGTAGCGTCTCCATAAATCAGGCACTGGCCCAGAAATCTCCTGCACTGCTCCTTGATGTGACCAGTCTTGCCACAGAAATGGCAAGTATTCAGAGTAGGCCCACCTGGCCTCTTGAACTGCACTGGCTGGTTAGGCTTGAACCCTGGCCTAACCACTGCTCTGGCCTGCTTCATAGGCCTCTTCCCAGCTCCAGAAGTCTGTCCTCTCTTCTGGCTCGCAATCCGCTCCTGCCTCCTAGCAGCTACCAGCAACTTCTGATAAGACTCCAGATCTGACGAAGACATCAGGCTCTGCAAGTCTAAGGAAAGACCCTGTAGAAACCTCTGAGCTTTCTCCTCAGCATCCTCCACCATCTTCGGTGCGAAGCGACTCAACCTGGTGAACTCCTGATGGTACTGGTCCACCGTCAGATTTCCCTGCTTCAGTTCAATGAATCGCTGCAACATCTCCCTCATGGCAGCCTTCGAAAAGTACTCCTCATCGAACCTGGACTTGAAAGTAGCACAAGGTATCGGCTTCACCAACAGCTCCTCTTCTGCATCCCACCAGTTGCGGGCATTATCCCTGAGCTGCTTCTTCACCAACTCAACCCATCCAGCCGAGTTGTTCTTCGACATCTTCAGATTATCCTCAGTATTCCTGATCCACTCCTCGGCAGCCAACGGTCCTTCAGATCCATCAAAGTAAGTCGGGCCCAGCTCCCGAAACTGCTTCGCACCCGGCTCGAAGCGAGGGGCATTCTGCATATTCTGAAGCATACCCTGCTGCACCTGCATCATCTGATGCATCATCCTCATGATCTCAGCATTGGTGGGCTCTCTATCCGGCACCTCAGCACGAGCAGGCCCACCACCAGCTCGGGTCTGTCGTCTTCCTGCCATCTAATGACATAGGAAAACGATATAAATTGGACTCAAAGCTTATGACTCGGATGTCAAAATTTATTTATTGGACATCCTATAATTATTATCGTTGTTCCGATAATTCGCAGTTGCAAAAGAGACCTGCATGGGCCACCAACAAAACCTGTCACGACCCGTTTCCCTAAAATGGAGGCGAGACGTGAGAAGGTCCGCTCAGACTTGTGTGAGGCTCCAGTCTGTAAAGCGTATGGATTTAACCGAGTTCAGGTCCTTGCAAATGCAAAGCAGAACAACAATAATAATAAGGAAAGAGAGACAGATAAAAATTTATTCGATCTCAGAATGTCCATAATAAATAAGTTCCAACATCACAGAAAAATCACCAGGCTGGAAAGAAAAGAGTCTAAAAGGCCCAAGCGTGGCCAACAAAAGTACAACGTACAGAAAGTAAAGGTGCTACGCACCGACAACTAACAGCAACCTAAAACAGAAGTAACTCAGAACAGTCCCTAAGACTGGTCACCGGTGTCCACAAACTCCTCGTCAAACGTGGGCTCAGGCTCGACGTCAGCGAACACCTCGTCCTCAGCAATGGTCTCTGGCTCAGGGTCTAACATGTGACACACAAAAGAGAGAGGGGCACATGTCAGCAAGTCTACAGAAGACTTGTGCAAGGAAACTAAAAGAAAAGTAAGCAACCTAGCAGCTCTAAAATTTATGCAATGACATGGCAGTTATAGTATGAGTGCAACAGGTAAGGAAAACAACAAGTACAATAAGACGACTAGCATGGCATGGTAGGAGTAACAATGCTACTAACATTCAAATGGATTTACAAGTCACGTTTTCATGTCGTGCACAGAGCTTACGCCTTACAGCTGAAGTGGCTGTACGGGCCCACTTCTACGCTGAGTGGTCGCTTAACCCTACCCCACCCAGAGTTTACGCCTTACAGCTGAAGTGGCTGTACGGGCACACTTCTACGCTAAGTGGTCGCTTAACCCTACCCCACCACGTGTATATGGACTGGCGTCCATCTTCTGGATCACGAGCCAGGGAGTGTTATTGGCATAGGGTTGTGCCTGCAACGCAGGTGCCTAGCCTGAACAAGGGAGTACAAGTATAGTAGCGTGTGCTACGAATGCAACATTCATGTATGTATGACATGGCATAGCAAATTGTATTTAAAAGCGTACAGATAAGGTATTTAAACATGGCAGTTATATATGCATGGATGACGTGGCAGCATGACGAAAGCAAGGGTCGGATCTAGCTTCGTTGTCAAGCTAGATCAAATTGGCGTCTAGGCAGCTATCATTTCACTGCCTAGTCTCTTTTACGCTACGGTACAAAAAGTGGCCTAAAGCATGGCCCAAACAAGGAACGGCAAGTTTCACTTGCCTGCAACCTGACGTCCGAAAACACCGTCCAAAAGTCCAAACTACCTATGTGAACAAGTCCACCAGCCTACAGTCCCAATTTAAGTTATCTTGATTAATGAATCTAAACAATTAAAAACACCAAATTTTATCTTGTTTAACAGGCAAGGGTTGGGGATCCTAAGAGCGCAGAACGTTACCTCAACACGACGCGAAAGCTACACTGGCGTCGGGTAGCGACGCCAGGGGTTGGAATAAAAGATCGCGCTCCTAGTCCAGATTCCAAAATAGATTCCTCGCTCGCCAAGTCTGGGCAGCAACCAGATCAACGAACCAAGATTCCAAAGCTAGAACGTGCGACGAAGGAGATACGACGTGTCGCAACGTCGTAATAGGCAAAACATCGAAGGGGATCGTTGTAGGGGACCCACGGCAGTGCTAGGGGTCAATGGGGGGCCCACAACAACTCTGGAGGGCTTGGGGGATCCACGGCTGCACTGCAGTGTGACGGATGCGGCGTTGCGAAGAAGATCATCGGTCGCAACGAGCCGGTGCGGGGGATTCTCTCGGTTAGACCGAGAGAATACGGGCGCTTGGGTCGGTCGGGCGCTGCGGGTGCGGGCTTGCAGCGGAGCGGGGTTGCAACGGAGCGGGCTTGGTGCGGAGTGAGGAATTCTCTCGGTCAGACCGAGCGGGGGCGTCGGTCGGAGCGATGGATGCGGGCTTGCGAAGCGGGGCGGCTGCAATGCGGAGCGCTGCGATGCAGAGCGGGGGCTTGGCTTTCGGTCGTAGCGGGCCAATGCGAGAGAGCGGGTCGGTCGGGGCGAGTGGATGCTGGGTTGCAGCGGTGCGGGGTTGCAGCGGAGCGGCTTGGTGCGGAGCGGTGTGGGATGCGGGGGCGGCTCTCGGTCAGACCGAGCCGATGCGGGGGAAACCCTCGGTCTGGCTGAGCGGCTGCGGGGGTGCGGGCTGTGCGAAAATTTGAGGGGGAAAAATTGACGGCTGGGGTGTTTTGCTTGAGGAAAATGGTTAACCTAGGTGCTATTTAATAGGGTAGCGGGGCTGAAACGTGCTAGGGCTAGGGTAGACTAGGTCTAGGGTTTTAAAAGTATTTTGTTTGAAAATTATAAGATAAAGATAAAGGCTAACTCTCTCCTCTCATGTGTGCGGCCAAGCAAGGGTGTAACCTGAGTTAAAATGAGGCTAGGCTACACTAAGGAGGGTATTATTAATAATAAGAATATTGGAGAACTTAAACTAGGTGAAACTTAGGCTTAACCAACAATAGGTTGGGTAAAAGTGAACGTAGGTCAAATGAACTCCAAAAATCGTGAAATAAATACTGGGGTGACCGGGACGATGAGAGAAGGAAAACTAAGAAGACGGATCACAATTTCGACGTTGAGGGACGAAACTAAAAATAAAAATGTCTCACGTCAAAAGTGAGATTCGCGACGTCTTTTCAAATAAGGTCAAATCGTGGGAGAACGACCTGTGAAATGACGTTCCAATTCAACACCACAATTTTAATACTCTTAGAGACGATCACAACGACATATCACACCAAAGTGTTCAAAAACAAACAAAGTCAAAAATAATTACGTGCACGGTCAAAAGCACGCGCACGAAGAAGGTACGATCGAAAACCGACCGTTACAATCGCTCCTTATTTTACACCTTTTTTCTGCATGTTTTCATGTCATTTTGATCGCGCATATTGCGTTTTTCACGATTATTCGATGATATCAGGTTGCTCTTCACTATTTCTTGTTTTTGTCATATTTCAGGAAATAGGAGCGATCTGGAGCTTAAATGAGATCAAGGGACTTTCACGCGCACCGGAGCATCGCTCACGGCCTTATTGAGGAGCTAGTGTAGGATCCTGTCAAAACAGC